>VMDO01006279.1:62405-102252 GCA_007922755.1 Pedetes capensis | reverse complement strand
TGAACAAGAGAGACAGAAAAAGAATTGATGCTTTTGAATTGTGGTGCTGGAAACGTCTATTGAATATACCATGGACTGCCAAAAGAACCAACAGATCTGTCCTAGAAGAGGTACAACCAGAGTGCTCCTTGGAAGCAAAAATGGCCAAACTGCGTCTTACATATTTCGGACATGTAGTCAGGAGAGAACAATCCCTGGAGAAGGACATCGTGTTTGGAAGAGTGGCAGGTCAACGGAAAAGAGGAAAACCCTCCACCAGATGGATTGACAGAGTGTCTGCAACAATGAACTTAAACATAAATAAGATGGTTTGCCTGGCACAGAATCAGCAAGTGTTTTGATCTGCTGTACATAGGGTCGCTATGAGTCGGACTCGACTCGACGGCACCTAACAACAACAACAACAACATAAGTGATCAGAAGGTCAGGCAGCTGGACCATTAGTAATGGGAATTATAGTTTCTCATCTGAATATCTAGATATGAGGTCTGACAGCAGGCCAAATTTATGAAAAATGAATCACTAGAAAAATCTTAAGATATAAGCCATCTGTATCTATAGAGGAAAATACTTCTCTACCAACCCCCCACCCCAATATTGGAGGGGTAAATCCAGGGTCTCCCTCATACTTTGCAAGTGTTCTACCACTGAGTTACAACCCCTGTCACCCTTTCTAGATTGTTGTATCTGGAGACAGGGTCTCAGTAAGTTATGCAGGCTGCTTCTGGCCTCAAACTTGTCATCTTCCTGCCTCTGCCTCCCGAACTTGTGATCCTCCTGCCTCTGCCTCCTGAGTCCCTGAGATTATAAGCATATGCCAAGGCACCTGTTAAAAACATGTATTTTTATCTCAAATTTAAAATCCTACTTGCTGAGTATAAAAAATATTTGACTAAAATGTACAGATTAAGTTACTTCTAGAAGTAGTATCTATATGAAAACTATAACTCAACATGGCTCTTAATATGTGAAAACATTTAATTACGTCTATCCATATTTTTAAATTGTGATATTTTAAAAAATGAAATCTATAAAAATGCAGTTCAACAGTTTTGGTTTTATAATTCTAAAAATAGTTTTATATTTCACCTATAGAAGAAACTCATGGTTTTCTTTCTTTCTTTTTTCTTTTTTTCAGACAAAGTCAAGTCTTTAGTCCTTAAAAGGATCATCCTGACACCTACCTTAAAGCACCCTCATTTAAGGCAGGTTGAAATCAAACTATAAAATGTAAACCTATACAGAAAATCAAGGATGTCCTCAAGATGTAGCCTCTGGCAAGCCTTTCCCACAAAAGAATTTGCTTTTAGAATTGTTTTGGATCCCTATTAAAAGCCATATTTTCCTCCACAAAATGAAACTTTTATGACTTCAGTAAAATTATGAAAATAATATACTAAATTTCATCAAGAGGCTAGAGATGTAGCTAAGTCGTAGAGTATATGCTTTGCACCCTAAGTTCAATCTCCAACATCACAAAAATTATAATTAAAATGTATTAAAACAAATCCTCAATTATTTGAGAAAGTTGATGTGGATTATCTGCTAATTACTTTTAAAAGTAGAACATTTAGTCTCTGGAAAGATGACTGGAAGTTTGTTTTATTTTGTTTTCCTGAAGTAACCATTTGAGTTTTTTGAGTTGTGATTTTCAACTGAAGTTCTTTAAGCAATTAATGAAATGACAACATTCTTTATTAACTATTCTCATTTATTAAAAAGTTACAAATGAGAAACACTTTGAAACTGAATCATCGATTTGTCAACAACACCGATGGCGACCTAAAGATGTAAATCATTTAAGGATAGTCGATTCTCAAACACTAAGGGCAAGCTGCTACAATGTGTGAATTTTTCATGTCCTTGGCGTTCTTCTTTCTGGCCTGGCTGACAGTGTTCCATTTAATATTCATTTCCCCTCAATAAAGTACAGATAAGACACATAAAATTCAAATTCGATAATTTTGCCTTAAGTTAGAAGCACTTTCAAAAAGTTTTATGGACTTCACTAAGAAAATTAAAAGGTGATTTTTCTTCTTTATTTATAATACTACTACTAATATAATGGATAAGTATTGGTTAAATAATAAACAAATTTAAGCTACAATCCTAGGACCATGAAAACTATGATTATGGCATCTTAATTCTGTTATATAGCCATATGCCACATAATGATTTATCAATAAATGATGCACCAAATATACAAACATACCTCCTATTGCCTAGCCATGTTCTAGCTGTGGTAGCATCAGTAGCAATCTAATCTGTTGCCAGTCGTACAAAAGTATATAATTATGTACAGTACACAGTACTTGATAATAAATAACCATGTCACTGGTTTATATGTTCATTATACTTTACTTTCCCTCATAATTTTAGAGTAAACTCCTTCAATTTGAAAAAAAAAAGTTACTGTAAAACACATCCTATTATGCTGGCAGCAGATACATACACCTCCTGTTTACCGTCTCCTGACTGCATCAAGAGGACAAATTGCATGACTAACCTATTCCATCTTGATGTTGTTAAGTGCCATCCAGTTGGGAACGACTCATAGCAACCCTCATAGAGTTTTCAACGGCTGATTGTTTCAGGATTGTTTTTGGGATTGTCATGTCCTTCTCCCATATTTGCAGGGCTGGGGATCAAACCCAGGCCCTTAGAAAGTGAGGAACGGCGTTCTATCAACTGAGCTAAACCTCAGCCCATCTAGGTTTGTGCAACTACATGCTATGATGTTCACACAATGACAAAAACCATCCAAGGACATATTTTTGGTGGCCTCTTCAGTAACTGAGGCATGAACGTAGTTTGTAAATTGAAACAATATATTAATAGATCTAATTTCTTTCTTTTTAGCACTTTGAGATGTTTGCCCCAGTTTCCTATAAGCAGGTTCTAAACTAAGCAAGAGCCTGAGGTTTACTCAATTGGTAGAATGCTGCTCTGTGGTCTCTGAGGCCCTCGGTTTGATGCCCAACACCGCAAAAACAGAAGGACATGGCAATCCAGTCCCAAAGCAATCCTGAAACAATCAGCCATTGAAAACCCTATGAGGATCGCTATCAGTCAAACACAACTCCATGGCACCTAAGAACAAAACTAAGCAAAGATCTTTTTTTTTTTTTTAATTCCCTGTCTCTACACAGGCAGCTTAGAACACCAAACAGAAACAAGTATAACTGCTAAAAAAAACCTGACTCCAACATCAGAGAAAACTATATTTTAAGATTTAAAAGGTCTGATCTATATATTTTGATACATAGTCACAGAATATATGTTGATGGAACAGAGTCTGTGGGTTAAACCACACCAGTTAACGTCTGTTTGTTTCAAGGGGACAAATCTCAGCCCAAATACAAATCAGTAAATGCATCTCAAGAGTAAAAAAGTATGAGAGAATAGACTGATAAGTGGAAATGACATATTAGACATTAAAGAATAATGGAGTTTTCTGAAATAGTGTTAGTATTTGCCCTGAAAATGATCAAAATAGAACCTAACCCTGCATATAAAAAGGAGATTGCACTCTGCTGAAGATCATATCTGATTTCTTAAGGAGTTTCATCAGTGTCAGCTGTGAGATACACTTAACATTAAATGACAAAGCAGGATTACAGAGCAAGCCCTGGAGCCTTGCCAATTTATCATCGGTGAAGCCATGTGGAATGCTGTATAACCTATTGAAAGAGATGGCAGAAGGCTATCCAAGCAGCTGCTACATGGTGATCTAAGACAGAGATCACAACTACACACAGAAAAGAAATGCTTTTAAGACACACTGAATTACAGCATCAAATGATAAAACACAGCTCAGGGCAGCCAGGAAATAATCATTTCTGTGCATGCAATAATCAGAAATGAAGTGATTCCTTTAAAGTGAACCCACTGAAAAGAATATGATTGTAAAACAATTGTTTTCAAACAGAAAGCAAATGTATGAATAGTAGCTGCAATTCAGATGAAAGGGCTATTTTTATTTATTTATTTATTTATTTATTTATTTATTGTGGTACTTGGAGCTCGAACCCAGACCCTCATACATACTTTCGCAAGTGCTCTACCACTGGGCTGCAACTCCTGTCCATGTTTAATTTTATTTTTTCTATTTTGAGATAGAGTCTTGCAAAATTACACAGGCTGCCATTGGCCTTGAACTTGTGATCCTCTTGCCTCAGTCTCCTGAGATGCTGGGATTACAGGTGTGCACCACTGTGTCTGGCTATGAAATGGCAATTTAATATAATTATCATTAAAAGTATTAGATTTCTTTTTTAAAACAATTCACAAACACCATTAGAAATTCTTTCATTATTATCAAGGCACAATAATCTTTTAAGACAGAATTTAAAGTTATGTAGTTTGATTTTAAAATGTATATGAAATGTCCCAATGATTAATTTTCCAGAGTAGAAATGCTTTCTTCCTCAGGTATAAAACATCATAGATGAACTGCAGAGGTGATTTATTAATAGTTTTCTCTCTCAGGAAACCAAAGATTTTTTTTCATGAGAAACAATGCATTTCTCATTGGGGGATATACACTAATTTCTTTTCATTTGCCTATGACTACACCATGTTAGTACAATAGTATACAATAATTTTAAAAGTCTTACAACAGTAGTTCAGTAGTGGAGAGCTTGCATAACATGTGCAAGGTCATGGGTTCAATCCTTAGTACTGTGAGAAGAGAACAAAAGAGAAGAGAAGAGAAGAGAAGAGAAGAGAAGGGAGGAGAACAGAGGAGAGAAGAAAAGAAAAAAAGAAAAAAGAAAAGAAGTGAAAAATGTCTTACAACGTAAGTACAGAATATACTATCAAACTTTAGGAAATGGTGAAAGACCAGCTCAAAGAGGGATGCAGAAGAAAATATTTTCAGATACAGTTAAGCTAAGCTTCTAATTTATAAGCAAATTGCACCCCCTAATCTCTCCAAAAATAAGAAAACTCAATGTATTTTCCCAAAGAAACAATAAATAATGACTATGTTCACAGACTAGCCTACAGATGCCAATTTAACCCATAATGTACACCTGCCTTGTAAAGGGTTAGAGAACTACTGCTATACATGCCAGTTATTAAACAAAAAAGAAAAAAAACTGCATAAAAGACAAAACAGAGATAGTGATTTCTGTGCAGGAAAGCCATTGAAAAGAATATGCTTCTAAAACAACCGCTTATAGACAGTGAGGGTACAAATAGCTACAACGCAAATCAAATGATACGCTGATACAAGCAGCATGAAAAAGATTAATTTACTAATGAGGACATCCAGTTACAAGAACCAATTAGAGCAGATGAGTTAAATGGAAACTTTTAAGAGTATTTTGAAATCTACATTGGAATAGACCAAATACTTTAGAAGTTAAAATTAATGCCCCTTCAAAGTGCTTTTCTTAAGCCAGGCATTGTGGCACTTGCCTGTAATCCTACAACTAGAGAGACTGAGGCAGGAGGATCTCAAGTTCAAGGTCAGCCCTTGGCTGCATAGCAAGACCCTGTTAAAAAATAAAATTAAATTTAAAAAAGGCAAACCTATAAAAATGCTTTTCTTTCTATTGGTAAGGAGATATTAGAAGTGCTTATTTTTCCTCTGCTCATCTTAAAAGTCAGTTGACTTCTTCCTTATTCTATATATTTGTTGGTGATTTCATCTACTTCTCTACATTTAACCATTATTTGTGGGACTACCAAATTTGTTTTCCCAACCCGTATCTTCCTTCTAGGTTTGCTATCTGTATGTACAACTGCCTGCTTGGATGACCCAAAGACATCCTAAATTCAGTGTGTCTCTATCTGAATTTATCTTGCTATACTCCTGAAAAAGAATGTGTGTAAATAACATCATAACTGTTCTTCTCTTTCAAACCTGTTTTTCTTACAAATTCTGCCAGTACTTTTTAAAACTTCAATCTGAAAGTGTTATTCTTAAAATTAAAACACTTCAACTGCCTCTGTTTTCCTTCAGGTAAAGAAAGAACTCTGTAACACCCTTCAAGGTCCACATCTGTTCACCCCCTTGCCTCTTATCTCCTGGCACAAAGAGTAGCTGACCTTTGCAATTTGATTTTTTTCAACACCATTCCCTCTCCTGTCCAGTCCTTTGTACATGCTTTTCAGTATATAAAATATAGAAAGATACATAATAATCTTCACAGTTATTTTTCAAGGAATTGTATTTATAAACCTAAATACTTTTCAAATCATGGATCTTAACTATGCACATAAATACCAGAAGCAATGCTGTGATTTTTTCAGTTTTAAAATATGTTGAATTTGGTTAGCAGTAGTAAATGTAAATAATAAGTTACATATAGCAGGCTAATTTGGCTCAGTTGGTAGAGTGCTGCGCTGCAGTCTCTGAGGTCCCGAGTTCAATTCCCAGCACCGCAAAAATGGGAGAAGGGCCTGGCAATCCACTCCCAAGGCAATCCCAAAACAGTCAGCCGTTGAAAACCCTATGAGGGTCGCTATGAGTCGGATACCGACTCGATGGCACCTAACAACAACAACAAGTTACATATGGTGAATACTATTTTGCCCAAAATAAAAACTGGGAGCTTTTTTATAATATGAATATCAACTTCTCTCCCAAATATGCTATTGATACACTCATAGTAAATACTGTGGTTAAATTTTTAAAATATTAGTACTTATGAATGCTGTTGTTGTTAGGTGCCATCAAGTCAGTGACTGACTCATAGTGATCCTATGAATGAGAGGCAAAACACTATTGTCAGTGCTTCTCTGCTATTCACAGGGTTTTCAATGGCTGATTTTTTGGGGGGAGTGAATTGCTGGGTCCTTCTTCCAAGCCTACAGCACCCGGTGTTCCAGGCGGTCTCCCATCCAAGCAGTAACCAGGCCCCACCCTGCTTAGCTTCCGAGATCTGATGGGATCAGATGCCACAGAGCTACAGCTGTAGGCAGTACTTTTGAATAGCATAATTTAAATAATCTTGTTTTATTGATACTCTACAAACGATAGCCAACATAAAGTGTTAATCATGAGTACAGATAACAATCTCTCAAGTTACAACAGCTGTTCTTAAACACTGGGTTATGTTAGAATAAGTTACTCCCAGGATGGGAGAAGAGCAGGAGGACCGAAGGGTCCTTAGACTATGGAGACCAAGGGCCATAACCCTGGGATGTCCTGTGGTTAGCAGCATTCCTCCCCACCCCATTTGCCACCTTCTCCGTCTACATTCTTCTGCGCTTTCCAGGTCACAGTGGCCTAACGGACCGGGAAACTGACATCTAAAAAATACTGTTAACATAACCAACATCACACACAAAAAACAACATCATCTTTATTTCATCTAAAAGTAAATCAGCATAGGTGAAACAGAATTTTGGGAAATCATCTTCCTGATGTGAATGGACTGAGAAACAATTCTTACTGATAGAAAAAGTATCAATAGGTACAACTAAATTATATTTGTAAAATGTTGTGCAATTTGCCTCTTTCTGATGTATTTTAGTACCATTCAGGAGAGCAAGAAGAGCTCCATTTACCAGACTTTCAGGCACACTGGGTCCTGGCTGGATGGTGCAAGAGAGCTAAAGCAGGCTCTAAGAACATGGTTCATACACTCATTACCTTAGAAGAATTTCCCCAAATTCAAGCCTGTACTTGAAAAAATACTCTTAGCTCATCTTCTTCTGAGATATTTGCATAAATGAATGATTTATAAGCAGTTGCCTTTTTTCTTGTTAGACAGTAATATGTGCAGATTTGAGGGGAGTTTATATAATTTTTTGGTACAACTATATTCCCATTAACTTTAAAAATTGGAGATGTTATGTGTCTTACATAGGATTTTATAGTGTATTAATGGTTGACTAATATTAAGTCAAATTGCTGTCTTACAAAAACATAAAGTTTTACTTATTCACTTTCCTATCTGTACATTCAAGTATAGAATAACTTATATGAAGTAATCTGTCTTCTAAAATGGAAAATAAAGAGATAAATGCTTTTTAATTTATCTCCCAAAGTAAATGTTTGTTTTTAATTATTATTTGTTTCTTATGTTTAACATTAAGAGAAGAACCTGCAACCTACTCCCAAAAAAACAATCAGCCACTAAAAACCCTATGAATAGCAGCAGAGCACTAACAATATTGTTTCTCCTGTTGCACATAGGATCTCCATGAGTCAGGCACCAACTCGAGGGCACCTAACAACAATAATAATATATTTAACATAATTTTTTTTTAATGTTCAAAATGAAGACCCTTTGGTTTGCTTACCTTTGATTATAAAGAATTGGGACCAAGAAAAATGTAAACATTATTATTTAAAGCTGAAATTTCTAATTGAAATGTCCTGACATTCTGTTATAAAGATTGTCATTGCATTTGACTTAATGTTTTAAATATTAAGTGGTTGTGTCATATCAACTGTATGAGCAGTGCTACAGACATCATATATCATGGTAATGAGAAGCCTCTTTCCAAAGAGTTTTTAGTTTGTTTATTTTGCATTGAAGAACAGTTAATGAAAATTTGCACTTAGGACATTTTAAAACATATATCTGAAATACTTTGAAATGCTGTATTTGTTCATTTTGGACTTTGTCATATATTCTCCATGGACTAGTAAGTCCATATAAATTGCTACCCGAACTTCTGGTGAGTGAACACGAATATTGTTATTAAAAAATTATGCCATGGCAACAGGATGCATACCACCTCAGTGTCAGAGTACAATACCTGTACTATTATACTCCCTATTCACAAAAGGCATCTTTGGAAAAGTGTTTTCGGAACATCTGCTCGGGGTAGCAGGAATGCATATCTCCCTGCTACCTACTCTGGGCTCTGGGTCTCCCTCAACTCGACTTTAGGCTGTTTGTTTTTGTTTTCACTTTAATGTCAGGCACTTACTGGAGTGTCTGGTAAATAAAGATACAACTAGTGAACTCTGGAGCTAAAAATTAGCAGAAGAATGTGCTGGAGTCCTACAGGGTGGTGGCTGGAAACAAAGGGAACTGGAGGCTAAAGAACTGGGAAGAAGCTGCCCTCTCCTTCCAGTTTATCCACGGTATAGTGTCTCATTATTCCCGGTCTTACAAGGTCTCCAAAATTTGAGCTGCCCCACCTTCCTTTCCATGTCCATCAACCTGGTACTTTACTCAACACCCACTCAGAGGAAGGCAAGGACCACTTATAAGGGCAGTATTCAGTCTTTACTTTCACCAGGATTGAAGGGGACCTGTTCAGAGAAGATAGCTTCCAAGTGGGGGAGGGATGGGGAAGAGGAAGCATGGCATTTATGCGGCCCTTTTCAATGACCGCGTTCCTCCTACCATGCTCCTAAAGGCTGTTCAGAATAGCACAGGTTCAATATTTACAGAACTAAGCGCCAAGAAGGAGGAGGAAAATGAGTGAGAGAAGGGAGTGGAGAGGTAGTGATGGATGTGGTCTCAGGTCATAATAGAGTCTATAATTCTAAAGTGAAGAGGGACTGCTTCTGGAGAGATTCCCCTCTGTGACGGCCACAGAGATGTTCCACTACCTGAACATATAATCCACAATTAAGCCATTCTTTATAGTTCTTACATATTTTAAACAGGCCTATAATCTTCACAGAAAAATAACCCCATGTATAGGCTTACTCAGTTTTTCTCTTGTTCCAGTGATTTTCACAGCCAATGCCTCTGTGTTCCCAGAAAAATTGAAAGGAAGGTCTTGGAGCTTCACATTATCTTTAAATGTGCTTTTATTGTGTGCTTATCTGCACTACAGTCTTTTCACTGTATAGACCCCATGGTGCATGCACCATCCTCAAAATGGGGAATCCATGTAAGGAAGTTAAACCAGGAAAAAAGAAAAATTCAAAACAGAATACAAATAGCAAGGTTAAATTGAGTGCTGTTAACTCCCTGCTGACACCAACTAATAGTGCAGAAGCAGCAGCAGGAATCTGAAACAGAGGTTAGTGTTGGGAAATTTCAGCTCCTGGCAGTTACAAATGAAATAGATTGGCTAGTTTTTCTTCCTAGGATATCACTTCAAAGAACATTTTAGAAGTAACAAGGATGATACTAGGTGTATACATAGTAGAAATAATAAAAACAGTATCTCAGCCTGAAGCACCCATTAGAAGAATTCAAATATTTTCTTTTCTGCATTACAATTTCTTGTGATACAATACATAGCAAAATGTGTAACTGTTAAGTTTTACTTACACTTTACTTACACTTAATGATTTTTAAGAAATGCATCCAAGTCAGCAATCAGACCAAAGTACTAAATATTATCACAATCCAAGAAAGTTCCTTCACATCTTACAAAACTTTTTCATTTTCTAGTTATTTTCTATTCACCTGCAATTTGCGGTAAACTGTCGTATCTGCTCTAGAACTATAGGTCTGCTGAGTCGGCCTCTCCACTCAACACATTTCCAGAACAATTCTCTTCTTTTTGGCCTTAGTCCCTCATATCCTATTAAATGGAAAGCAGTTCTTATTTCATGGCAAATCAACAAATAACAGTGAAACAACTGTCTTGGTAGTAAAAGTGCTATTCTGAGAATATATCTAACTATGAAAATATAAAAACCAATCAATGAAAAACATAAACATCCATAATGACATAGAGCATGAGTGTTTACAGACTCAAAGCATCTAATTAAATCTCTTCATATGTTGGATGTTGGGCTCACCTGAGCCCTGGGGTTTGAGGCCAGCCTGGATAATGAAAAGAGACCCCATCTTAAAACAAAAACAAATAAAAGTTCACAACTGGTTGTAGATTACATTATGTATAAAAATGCTAGCCACTCAAACTCTAATTTAGTAAGCCCATATATATATATTTTTTTACTTTATAAGCACCAGCATCTTTTTTACCTTTTCTGCTTTTACTTCTACTTCCTTCTTTCCCTTTTTACAAGAAAGTTCTACTTAATATCGCTTTCATTTGTCTATCATCTTCCTGAAAGAAGGTTCTTTTGATTGTGTGCTCATCTCCAGAACTCAACACATCCTCGATTTTCTACTCAAATGAGCCCATGAATCCCACCTCCCTCTCTGGTGAAGCCTACAGTTTTCTCCATCTCCGTCCCAGGTGCAATTTTCACAGTTCCCTGTTTCTCACTATTTTACAGAACACATTCATCCATTCTTCCTTTCACATCAACCCTATGAAAATATAGTAAAACTCATTTGTTGTTGTTAGGTGCCACCAAGATGGATCTGACTCATAGGAACTCTCATAGGATTTTCAATGGCTGACTGTTTCAAGATTGCTTCAGGGATGGACTCCCACGTCCTTCTCCCATTTTGGAGGTGCTGGGGATCAAACCCGGGTCCTCAGAGAGCATGGAGCAGCACTCGACCACCTGAGCTAAACTCCAGCCCATTTACAAACCTTTTAACTATTACGAATCTAAGTCTTTCTTCTTGTAATATTTATATAGAAAGGCCACATAGGACATTTCTTGCTTCTAAGCTGCCATTTCTATAATAGAGTTCACTTTATCTTAAATTTAACTGGTCAGTCTTTCTTTAATCTAAATTACCATTTGTGTCTATGGTTAAGGTATTTCAACATTTTATGTTTCCACTCAAAGCTGCTAGGTGGCAGGGACAGTGCCTCACAGAATGCCACAGGAAAACTCACAGTGACTCAAAATGGACAGATTTAAGAAAAGGAAGTCTCTAGTAGAAACATGAGAAGTGAGAAAGGACATAAATTTTCACAAAGAATGTGGCCAGGATAAGAGAAAAAATTTTAAAGCAGCAAGATCAGAGCCAATAAAACAAAAGGAAACAACAACAAAACTATGCTTTTGGTAAAAACAGGGAAACAAAAAGTGGAACAGCACATAAATGTGTTCTGGACTGTGTTGATACACTTTTAAGAAATTTTCACAGCTCTAAAACAGCATGGGGCTGGGATTTAGCTCAGTTGGTAGAGCACCACTCTGCAGTCTCTGAAGTCCGGAGTTCGATTCCCAGCACCACAAAAATGGGAGAAGGATGTGGCAACCCACTCCCGAGGCAATCTCAAAACAATCAGCCATTGAAAATCCTGTAAGAGTCGCTATGAGTCGGACAGGACTCCATGGCACCTAACAACAACAACAAAACAGCATAAGGAAGAACTTAACATTTTCCATTTCCCACATGGAGATATTAGTATATACAGAGGTAACAAAATATCTAAGAGATTTTATAGATATTTTTAAAGATTATATAACATTAAGCAAAAATTAGCCTAAAATTCCCTCAGTTGGAAGATTAAGGATTTCGTGACTTTAAAAATATGAATATAGATATAATTATACTTACTAGGCCAGAATTATAAAAGATCAGTCCTTCAAGCTTCAGTGCATAAAAAGATCACTGGATGCACTCAAAATGGAATTTCTACCTTCGGTACATTATTGCCCAAGCAGGCAACTCACAGGACCAGAATACTTAGTTCTCATGTCAGACAGAAATGTGTTTGAAACAGAAAAACAGACACAATGGCTGGGTGACTGGCTTCAAAATGGTAATCCTCATATTCCTAAGAGCATAACCAAAGAGTACGCTTAGTGCCTCTGTAGGTTTGGTAGTTCTGAAACATACGAAGTTAGAAATTACAATACAGCAAGTCCCAGAAGACACGGGGCACCAAAAACATGATGATATGTATGAGAAATAACCTGCAAGAAACTGGCATCTTAAACATAATCTCATCCCATCAATTTCCTTAGGAGAGAATATAAGAAACCAAAAGATCTAAGTCTGAAAGACAACTCAGTGACATCTTATGGCTACCCAAAAGAAATGTAATATTATTGAATTTTACACGATAGAGGACAAGGGTAAAAAACCAAAGGCAATAAAGCAATAACTTCTGAAGTTTCACTCACCTCAGAAAGCATTATTCAAGAGAACCATTATTTCTGGGACCACAAAGTTCTATTTCTGGACTCTTTAATATACTATTTGATATTAAAGTGATTTTTGTTGTTGTTAAACAACACAAACAGCATCTTTGACCAAAGGCTATGATCAAAACCATCCTTTGAATAAGAAATAAAACTCACAAGTAATTGAAAATTCACCATAGCATGAGCTAGGGCTAATACCTAAAATTCCAGATTCTTCAGTTACAGAAAACTGTAAAATATGGGTTGAGCATCCTTAATACAAAAACGTGACATGTAAAGTGCTTCAATTTCAAACTTTTTGAGCACTGACATGATGCTCAATACATTTCAGATTTTAGAGCATTTCAGGTTGTGGCTAAGGAAAGCTTAACTAGTAAGGTCTATGGAAATAGCCTTAAGATCCAAAAAACTACAAAATCTGAAACACTTCTGGTCTCAAGGATTTGGGGTTAGGGATAATACTCAATCTATACCCAAATTTCCTTCATTCACTTCATGCATATAACATGTTGCATCCTGATATTATAGAGTAATGGGTTTTATAAAAATACACATTGTAAAATAAGTGCAACTCCAATGGCAGTCAAAGGTTTCCATTAAGTAGTCATTGGCAAATGGCATACAGTTCTCTTTTTGAAAATAATAAACTATTTGAATTGGGTGCATTTCATGCAGTGAAGCAATTTTTTAAAACATTACTATATTTTATGAGTTTTTGGTTGTGAAAATTCAATTTCATCAATCCACATCTTTCATTCCATTTTGATTAGAATCTACTGAAGTACCAGTATGTGTTTGGGGAACATCTGTCAATAACAAGCAGGAGGAAGAAACAATTTTTTCTCCTTAGATATAAACTTAGCCTGCAGCTGTAGCACTGTGGCGTCCGATCCCATCAGATCTCGGAAGCTAAGCAGGGTCCGGCCTGGTTAGTACTTGGATGGGAGACCACCTGGGAATACCAGGTGCTGTAGGCTTGGGAGAAGGACCCATCAGCCCACTCCCAAAAAACAATCAGCCATTGAAAACCCTATGAATAGCAGAGAAGGCTGACAACAGTGTTTTCGCCTGTTGTACATAGGGTCGCTATGAGTCAGATACTGACTTGTTGGCATCTAACAACAACAACATATAGACTTAGAAATATTTTCTTACAACTGCAGGCTAACCGAATGTTTGTGAATTTTATATTATATGCACCAAAAACCATAACTTATAAAAGAAAATGCTGAAGTGAACATATTTTTATACCAGAAAAGACAAAGGGTAGTGAAAAGAACACATTTGTTATTTACAATGATTTATCCTTAACTGTTAAAACCCTTATTGCCTGTATGAATTTCCTCAGTTGATTTCCTGCCTCCCTCCCTTCTTTCCTTGCTTCTTTCATTTAGTTTTTTTGAGAAAGGGTCGCCTTGTACAGCCTTGGCTGGCCTTGAATCTGTGTGATCCTTCTGCCTCAGCTTCCTGAGTGTGGCAATTACAGGCATGGGCCTCCACAGCTGGCACCACAATTTCTTTATCCATGCCAGACGGTAAGCACTAACCCCGCTAGGTTATGGGAAGGACTCTTATATGAACTGCCTAATACTACCACAGGACTGGAGTGGGCACTCCACAAATGGCAACCATCATCACTGAGCCACGGGGAAGCCTGTCATCTTTATCCGTCACTCCATCTAGCGGGGTCTAAGTTAGGAGGCCAATTTTCATGAAGTGAGGACTACATATGGTATAAACAAGTAAAAGTGTTTAAGTGAAATGTTCTCTTAGTGTTAAAAGGTATTAGTCCACATTAGTTAGTTTCCACAATTAAAAAACAATACATAAAGAAAAAGGCCATCACAAAATGAAAATGCTAATGAAGCGATCATTCACAAAATTAGTCCATTCAAATGTTATTTCTGTTTAATACCAATGTTTACATATATGCTCATCTTTTCAAAGAGATTGATTTCTCAATATAAGAAACTAATTCAATTATAAACTGATTCTGGATATCATTCAAAAGATTTCATGAAATCAAAAGGATGGTGGAGAAATGCTTAAGATCACATGCAAAGCCTCTGATACATAAAAAATTAACAAGGATGATGACAGAGTGAGTTTTCAGAATGACTTATCCATCAAAGGACTAAGAGAAGCCCTTAGAAAAATTGAAGAACTGCAATATTTTTTGTAAAAGTGATGTGCTGCAAAAGTCAAACATGCAGTTAAAAAAGATAATGTGCATACATACACAAATTTATGCCAATAAAAAACTCAATTATTACTATTCATCTAATTAGAACATACTTTCTATTATAATTAGTTGAACTAAAATCAACTTATTTTTCTAAATTTTTAACTTAATTTTTCACAATTTATTCTAAATGCCTGATTCCAATTTTGAGTAAATTCACTTTAACGACCCTCTTCATGAAACTGTTCTCATTGATTATGGACCTACTATATATGAAATTGCCTACAGCTGTAGCCCTATGGCATCTGATCCCATCAGATCTTGGAAGCTAAGCAGGGTCGGGCCTGGTTAGTACTTGGATGGGAGACTGCCTGGGAACACCAGGTGCTGTAGGCTTGGAAAAAGAACCTGGCAACCTACTCCCCAAAAAGAATCAGTCATTGAAAACCCTATGAATATCAGAGAAGCACTGACAATAGTTTCTTGCCTGTTGTACATAGGGTCACTATGAGTTGGACACCAACTTGATGGCATTTACCAACAATATATGAAATTAAATTGTATAAAATTATTAAAATCTTTAAATCAAAGTAATACTCAAATATGCAACTTCACATAAAACGGTGCTATGACTATACAAAGAACATCCAATAATATCTTGAGCTTAAAAAAATGAACTGCTGCCAGCAGTCATGGTGCATGACTATAATTCCAGTAACTTGGGAGGTGGAGGCAAGAAGATCATAGGTTTGAGGTCAGAAGCAACCTGCACAATTTAGTGAGACCTTGTCTCAAAATTAAAAAAAAAAAATTGAAGGGGGCTGGGAGTACATCCCAATGATGGTGTGGTTGCCTAGCATGTACAAGATCCTGGGTTGAAACCCTAGGGAGACCGGGGAGGCAGAATATCTTTTGAAGAGCTTAAATTGCTTCACATGCAATTTATAAATATGGCTCATCATCAGTCTGAAATCACTTTTGACTATTTTTCTACAACAAAGACTATTTTTCATTTATAACGGGCTAAAATCCCGAAAGAGTAACCATGGTTCCTTCCAAACTGGTACTTTTTAAAAAAGATAGCTGTACTTCATTTATCTGACACTACTGAAAATAAAGTATTAGCTAGAAAACTCACCAGAAACTAGAAAACTGATCCTGATTGGTACTCCCATACCTCCTCAAGAAGATACAATTATTCTTTCTTCTTCTATACTCTCCAATAGTATTTTGCACATAATCATTAAAATACTGCAACATATTCTAATTATTTCTGTATATTTCTGTTTGAACCATTAAACAGCAAACTCTTTGAGGACAAAGAGGCTGTTTTATTCATCTTTGTATTCACAGCATTCAGTACGGGTCTGACAAACAGTAGAAATCCAATTAATTTTGTCACATAAAGGAAGGCAGCAGGGGAGGAAGGGCTAAGGTATTTTTAAAACATCGACTTTTTAAAAAAAAAGAATTTATGTTTATAATTATAGCATTCACCTGTTTTCACTGCTATACAACATAACATGCTAAAGTTTTTTGCATGATTAAAGACCATAGTTTGAAATATCAATTATCAATCTGTATTCTAATAATGCCACAAGTACTATGCAAATGCTTATATCGCCCTTTCCAAAAATTCACTTATTGGAGTGGCTTTCCAGTAGGGGATACCTCTTCTAATCTGCAAAAATAACGGAATGTTGCCAAGGAAAACTAGTTGAACAAGCATGGTTACCTTAACACTGAGGACACACCTGGAAGGCTGCAAGGCATCATGTGAGGGGACTGGTTTTGTGGTAGCTCAGCTCAGGAATATCTCCCTATTCCTAATGATTCAGGTATTTGTTCCTACATTCAGAGTTTAGATAGCTAGCTCATATTTAATTCTATTACCTCTGTTTCATGAATTGTCCCTTTCTAAATACCCTGGAATTTCAAATTTGCAAAGCGTCTTCAAGATGGAAATTCAAAATGTATCACTGGGCGTGGGGGCTCACATCTGTAATCCCACCGACTCAGGACATAGTGGAAGGATTGCAGGTTTGAGGCCAGAGGCAGCCTGTGTAACTCAGCAAGACCTTGTCTCAAGATAAAAAGAAAAAGGAGGGTGTTGGGGGTCCAGCCCAGTGGTAGAGAACTTGCAAAGTATGTGTAAAGCTGTGGGTTCAACCTCCAAGTACCATATCATTAGAGATGCCCAGTGAAGGACAAAAAATGAAAGTCCCACATCTTAAGTATTGGTTTTTAAACATGCTACAAATGTTTAGGCTGGGATTTAGCTCAGTTGGTAGAGTGCCACTCTACAGTCTCTGAGGTCCCAAGTTCGATTCCCAACACTGCAAAAATGGGAAAAGGATGTGGCAATCCACTCCCGAGGCAACCCTGAAACAATAAGCCATTGAAAACCCTATGAGGTCACTATGAGTGGGACACGACTTGATGGCACACAACAACAACAAATGTTTACAGATTAAAGTCCATTTTAAAATATTCCACCACCAAAGCAGTTTCTAAAGTCTGCAGATATCAGTTGTGGATGTCATGGAAAGTTGTTCAGAAACTACTTTTCATTTAATTCCAACAGGAAGAACAAGAAGATAATGATTTGTTTAGAAAAGACATTTATACAATGAGCTAACGCCAGCTCATTCATACCTGACTGGGGCCTGAGGAACCTAGGTGATCTGTGCTCACTGCTTAGGATGGCCTGGTACAAACCTGATCCTATCAATCCACATGCTACAAATATGCTAGAACTATTTCTAAAAGCAGATGCTAGCACTAAAAATGACAGGATCAACACTCTGCCAGAACCCTTAGCAACACCATTAGACTTGGAGCAGGATCCGAAAAGAGTACAAGAGATGTAGAAAAAGACACAAAAGCAGTCACTTGTCTGGAGTCTCTGAAGAGCATCAATGAAAGAAAGGTAAGGCTCACAGTAGTGAGCAGTTGAATGAGGGATGGGATCAGACCCTGTCCTGAGCACCCCTAGGACCACTTCACTTCTAAATCTCAGGAATGGCAGGATACAATGAAAACAACAGACATAAGGTCCAAAGGTTGCTTCTAACACTTACTAGCTGTGTGCTCTTGGGAAGCTGACTAAATATATGAGAGTCTCAATTCTCACAGGGTTTCAATAGGATTAAATAAGATAGCATACGAAGGAAACAGGTTACCATGCCATAACATAAGCAAGTATTTCAGTCATGTCAGTTTGTGGTACACTGATTTTAAGCATACAATGTACCCTTCTGTTTTCCATAGCAAAAAAAAAATTCAATATTTAAAGACTGGATTTCAGTTCCCATGTATTCTCACAACTACTTTTTTAAATAAAAGATGGATATAAGCAAAAACAGAAAACATGTTTGTCTTCAGCCATATAAATTGATAAATTACTTTGTAATTTATAGGTGTAGAACAAGTATATAAATTTGATTCTGTCAGATACTTTTTAAAGTCCTAAAAATCCCAACTATTATTTCAGGGGTGTGTGTGTGTGTGTGTGTGTGTGTGTGTGTGTGCGCGCACGCGCGTGTGCGTGCATTTTGCAGTACTGGGGGATGAACCCAGGGCCTCACTCTTGCATGCTTTGCAAGTGCTGAACCACTGAGTTGCATGCCCCGCCCATTTTTTAACTTTGTGAGACAGGATTTCACTAAATTACGCAGATTACCTCTGGTCTCAAACTTGCAATCCTCCTGCCTCTGCATTCCCAGCTGCTGGGATTACAAGTGTGTGCCACCGTGCCCAAAGGTTTTGTATTTTTTACTTATTTGTTTGCAGAAGTACTTGTTGATACTCGATGGAGATATCAGAAACTAACTTTCACCACCGCCTTTAAGAGGCTTGTTATATAGAACATTTTATATGACAAATTTATTTTATGTTTCTAAAATAATTTTATTGTCAGTGCTTAAGGAATGCTTAAGTATCACTGTGAACCACCTCCATTGGTTTTGTGAACCATCATATACAAAATTATTCTTTATTTAAACCTAATTGACTTTGATTTTGCTCTAAGCCGTTTCAACAACGCAAAGTAACTACACTATTATACACCACACAGACATTTTAATAGATCTTTCTATTTTAAAAAATCAGTAGCTAGCTTGGAACTGTGGCACATGCCTATAATTCCAGCTTTGGGAAGTTTAGGCAGGAGGACTACAAGTTCAAGGTCAGAGGCAGCCTGCGTACATTAGTAAAATACTGTCTCAAAATAAAAGATATAAAGGGGCTAAAGGTGCAGCTCAGTGGTAGAGTACATGTCTAGCACATGCAAACCACTTTGATCCAAACCCTCAGTACTAGAAAAAAATAAAATCAGTAGCTAATTCAAAGCTCTGACAAAACAACAAAAGGCTACCTGGAGTATATAAGTATTTTTTCAAGTGGTTCTGACATCAATTTTCCTCCTCCCTTCAATACAGATTTCCTTCTGTCTTTGAAGACTTTACAATTTCTAAAGAGAAATTTACACCCAAATGTAGATGCTACATGTTTGTAAATCATTGAGTCAGATAGCATTGCTAGAGTCAAATAACTGCTCCTGATAGTCATCTGGGCTTCTCTAGTTCTTTTAGTGATCTCTCTATGCAATATATTTATTTTTAAAAACAGAAGCTGCTGATTGGGAGCTTTCATACAGAATTAATGGCTTTAATGGACCTCCAGATTGTTCAAATCCTCTTTGGAATGTAATTCCATATATACAAGGAAGGCAGAATTTTAAAAATACCCTAAATCTGTTGATATAGTAGGTACTAAAGGGAGGTGACAAGGACTTAAATAGTATCCATTTTCTATGGATGTGCTTACAATCACATTTATGTGTGTACACATACACACTTACACATACATAAATACACATCTCCAGGCACTGGTATCCACAGAACTCAGTAAATGATAACTGGCCCTTTAGAAGAAAGAATTTAAAAAGTAAGCTGGATGTGGTGGCACATGCCTATAATCTCAGCACTTGGGAAGCTAAGGCAGGAGGATGATTGAGAGTTCGTAGCCAGCCTAGGCTACAAAGCAAGACCCTGTCTCAAAACAAAAACAGAAACAAAATTAAGAAAGTGATCAGATGACAGGTATAGAAAAAACCACTTACAGGGCTGTTGGGGAATTTTTAAAATCTACCCCATAACTAGGGTCCCCCATATTAGCCTGAAGGACTGACCCTTCGTTGACCCCAGGGCCACATCTTACTCACACCTACCCCTCCCATCAAGTGAGTAAAGATGGTGCCTGACCAGTCTGGCCAGCCTCAACTACCTTAATTCTGATTGGCTATCCTTGGTATCACCTGTTAAAGAACTGTCCCTACCTGGCAGGTATGACAGTCTACCTGCTATACCTGCCAGGAGTGTGCCCTGATTGGCTAATCCCAGCATGTGTCCCCCTCTGGGGCTCTATATAAGCAGGGCTCCCGGACCCCCTTCATCCCTACCACTGTTCTCCGTCCCTCAACTGCTACTTGGACCCCATCACCTCGACCAGCGCTCCCTACTCCAGCAGATTCTTCAAGCAAGCCGATGCGTCAAGACCAGGGGCCCCAAAGCACCGAAGGCTACAATCAAGCCACAAAGAGCCTCCCAATTCCTCCCATCCTTGGGAAGGAGGGAGGCAGAGAAAGCAAGCTGCGAGAGTCAAGACCAACTGACCTCCAGCCTAGCGGAACACCGGCTGCTGTAGCTGTGCCTTTAAGACTGAGTTGTTCCAGCAGGCTTAAAGCCAGCACTTTAGCACTTGTTAGGGGTTGCTTGCTTGTTGCACCCCGCTTGGGGAGTAACCCAATAAACCTTCCCTCCCTGTTTCCTGTTGAAGGTCTCCTGAGGTCCTTCATTGGTGCCACCGGCCATTACACCAACCCAGTCCAGTGGGTCCCTGATACCACATGGTGTCTGGGCAAGGCTCTGACCTCTGCCGGGCCTGAGCCAAACCCCAACACAGGGCAACAAACATTAAATTTCTTGCTTCTCACAAGCCAATAATCTTTCACTGCCTAGGCAAGGTATGTTAATGAGTTAATATTTATCCATTCTGGTTCCCTATTCCCTCTGGTTGGTGAAGGTTTATACTTCCTCACTCATCCTTATAGTTAAGCAAGACCAAAGAATTACTTCTTGCCAATTTGGATGGGTCAAAGCACTTAGCTGCCAGCATTCCTTGTCAGAACAATCACGGTGCCATAAAATCAAAGCAGTATGGATTACTAAACTACCAAGATGAAGTCAGTCACTCAGGAGAATTGACTCCTTACACACAGTGGATCTGTTTAGTGAAAGGTAAACTTGTGCTAAATAAGTGAAATTTTGATGGTATTTGCTATGCAGCATAATTTAGCCTATTTTGATCAACAACAGAGACTTAGTGTTTCTGTTCTTCCATCAAAAGCTACCTGGAATTGATATGAGAAGGTTTTCTAAAAGAAGATAATCTTGAGCAAAAATTTTATGAAATAAAGGACACTGATGAAGAGAAAAGGTAAACTTTTGGGGGTATTTAGAACAACGATGATGAGTTAAGTCAAGTAATGCACTTGTGTGTAGAAAGAGATGAAATAACCAGCAAAAATAAATTCTGGAGCAGTGTCTTCAGGGAACGCAGAAAGAATGTGTAATTAGTGCCAGAATGTGCTCCAGCAGGCTGATAGCTGGCTGCAGCCTAGCTCTAACCTCACACTGCTCTTTCACTATCTAACAGTGGCCAGCTGCAGATTCAGTCTGTTCAACTCTAGAATTCGTTTTTGAACTGGTGTGAAGTATTTCTGTCTGTTTCATTACAGAGATGTCTTTGTTATTAATGAATGACTCTTTCTTGCCCTGAAGCTCAGTAGGTTCCTGACTGGCTCAAACACTTGATCACTGGAATTCACTGGTTATCTATCATGTTCTTTTCTTCGCTTTCCCCTGGTTCTGAGGACAGTTCACAGACTTACCTACTTTTTGTTAAACCAAGACCCTGATACTAAGTGCATCCCCTTTGTTTTTGCACACGCAGCTTCCTTTTCAGTCATTATCTATATTTATAGTTTTAATAAAGTAACCAATTCAATCAGTTGATATGTGGCTGCCTCCAATGTAAAATAAAAACTTCAGGAAATGCTAGTATTCAAAAAGTCTAGATTATTTACATAAAAGCTATAAATTTTCTTACTGTGATTATAGAAGGGTATTACACATTGCTCACTGCTTTCTATAATCAGTAAACAGAGACATGAGTGACACCAATGGCTTTGTTTATCCTTCAGGGATAATGCCATAGAAAAAGAAGTCACTATTGTTTATGCAATATTTTTATAGGTCAGAGATTTTAATACTATGGGAGTTGTGACAGTATTATACTTTGAAATTTTCTAAAATAATAGGTATGAATTGGCCAGTCACAATCTCAAGTATGCAAAAAAAATTTATTTTATTTTATTTTATTTTCTAAACTGATCTCTTTTCAGTTATACGCCACCATTCCAAATCATGATAGACCTTGCCATTTTACAAGGAAATCATTCAATTTTGCCATTTAAAAAGCTATTCTTAGTATTTTCTCATTTAAAACACTTTCTTTTGGCTGGTTATTCAGTTTATAAAAATGTCTAACCCCCTCTATAGTGACCATCTGGCTTCTTACCAAGTTGGCACCTGCCCACAGGAGGAAGCACTGTTCCTGCTATCTGTCCTTCCTGTGAGGCTCTCCATGAGCTTGATTTCTGGGCATCAGGTTCTGTTCTCACCCACCTTGCGAGCAGGCAGCTGTGCCAGTACAGAGGAGTGTAATCTCTCTGTTCGTAGGAAATCTGCACTCAGTGGTCTCCTCCTTCCATCTTGAAATCAGTCCAATGTCACTCACATAGCCCAGTTCATACTTCTGAACTCTTTAGGGGACCTCAGGACTCTTAGTTGCAAGCCATGCTGGCACAGCCTGTAGTACCAGCCACTTGGGTGGCTGAGGTTAGAGCATCATTTAAGCTCACAAATTTGAGACCAGCCTGGGCAACACAGTGGGACTCCCCTGTTTCAAACAAAGCCCTTTCGGTTGCTTTCTCTGCACTACCCCAGTGTGTGTGGAGCTCTCATGCCTCGGGGCCATGGCACTTTGCCCCAAACAGGACTTCCTGAAAGCCTTCTGGTTTTTGTAGGCCATGTCTAGAAAAAGCAAGCACTAACCTGAAGCTTCAGAGATGACTCTTTGGCTCTTCTGAGGATTCTATCACCTTCTACATCTAGTCTAAAACCCAGGACTTGGGTCTCCTCCCAACCCCAGCCTTAACCTCTCTGAACCTCTCTATCTCCCTTAAGCCTTATCCTCTCTGAACCTCTGTATCTCCCTCAACCCTTCTAGACCTGAGAGGGACAGAGTATCTTTTCCATGGTATCTGAAATTATTCTTCTCATTATGATTATGATATAGCTAATCCAACAAATATGTTTTTTATCATGTAAAATCTCAGCTTTGGAAGTTCTCAAAACATCTTTTCTGAAGTTGAAAGCCTGGCTAGTGTTGAGCTCTGGATGGCTGGCTGGCTTGAGTTAAAATTCCCTGTTCAGAGTTTAATCCCTAGCAGTAAGTTTTCACCATATAGGCTATTCTTAATGCTGTAAAGAAGAGGCTCGGGGAACATGAGGAAGGGAGGGGGAGAGAAGGAAATGGCATGACTGAAAAAGAAAAAGGCACTGCATAACATTCAGGAAGCTACTATAGCACCCTAAGTACTAAAGGGCCATTAGAGAAAGGCACTACTTCCAGGGAGAAGGGCTGCTGATTGCAGTCCTTTAGTACTGTAATACTAATAGTAATACAAAACCCAGTGATGGGCCTATGGGTAGGGGTAACTTAGTTTTCTCCTTCAGAATTCAGGCTAAATGAGAAGTTTTCAGGTTTGAACCAAGGCTTCAAATTATAATAAAGAATTAACAAAGTGTTTTTTCCCCCGTAGCTAGTCATGACTCTATCAAGAGTTAAAAAAGAAGCCGAGAATAGGGAAGAGTTCCATTTTTTCCTAATGTTATAAATCAATTGTTAAAGTTTTAGTCATGTTAAAAAAAAAAAAAACAGAAAAAACACCACTAAGCCCAGTTTACAAAGTATTTAAATGAGAACATCTTAATATACACAATGCATTATGTCATCTTTAGAGAAATAGTGCCCTCAGAAGCAGGAACACTTGTATAGCTAACACTTCACTGGCTGTGAGTCAAAACAGCACCATGGACTAGTGGCATGACTGCTGTCCTCTGACATCTGAATATATTCCACTTAAGACATGCCTTGTTAGGTGGGAAAATGTCCTAAATGTCCTTCAACATATGTGTGATGACATGGTGTCTGCATCTGAACCCAACAGGATCCAACAAATTAGGTATAGATGAAAAGTACTAAACTTTTATTATTCTAGGATACTAGCAACTCAACTGAAGGCATTTAACAACAGTAGGATAAATTTTCACATAGCTAAGTATTTTTATTTTAATCCAATAAAGAACACTATTTTTCTATGTCCTATAAAAGACTTAACTTTTGTTGAAACCTAACAGGCTGCTAGTTTTTCTTTCACTATTAATTATTAGCTTTAAAAGAAACACATGGTTAGAAAGTGCTTTTTAAGGAAAGAGAAACCCACAGTTAGTGAAGCTTAAAAATAACAAGGGAGTAGAATGTCTTCCAATAGAATGACATATGAATCACACAAAACTGCTTTCTCTTATAGCACCATGATCAATTAGATCAGCAACAGCTGAAAACTGTTCATTGCTGCTGGTGGTGAGACATTTTGCTTCCTTCTCTGAAGGGTGGTGTCAGTTTATCACTTTCCTACTCAAGTAGTGCCTGAGGCTCTGCTAACCTTAAATACAGAACTAAAAAGAGGAAAAATATTTTAGCTATCAAAATTTTGTTTATATATTAATCAAGTATACTGTGGCAACAGCTCAAAAAAGGACTATGAAGAATATTTTAAAGGCAATTTAAATTTTTTAACATAACAATTTATCTATTTAGTACTTCCTAATTTTTGATGTCTGCAGTTCTATATTTACATTTCAACCACTTAATCTTCCTACACCCATTTTTCTTCCACAACTATTAAATATGTAAGCAATTACTCAGTGCTGTTAAGACATGGCATTCAAGTTCCTTTTTAAGGTATATTACACCTACAATGCTTGCTCTGCACGCCCTAAGGCCCTGGGTTCAATCCCCAGCACAGGTAAAAAAAGAGAGAGAGAGAGAGAGAGAGAGAGAAAGAGAGAGAGAGAGAGAGAGAGAGGAGGACTTGGCAGCCCATTCCCCAACAATCCCAAAACAATCAGCCATTAAAAACCATATACAGGGTAGCTATGAGTCAGACCCTACTCCATGGCACCTAACAACAAACACCTACAATGAGATTCTGTGGTAAATACTGAAATCAAAACTCTGAACAATGTTTTCTCATGATATTTTTAAGCCACCTATGGTGAAGATAGGCAACAAAATGATAAACACAAAATAATACTGTATTGTATCCAGAAAAACTCTAATACTGAGAGTTGCTGAACTCTGTTAAAATAATGACATTAACCTGTCCTAAATGTCAAAGAGCCAATAGATTAAATACCAGGTATCCAAAGGAAGAACTCACAGTCATCAAGATTGTGTGGACCTAACTCTTCCCAGCGTGTACCCATTCAATTTTCTGTTTGCTAAAACTCTACAGCAGGGGTCCCTATACCCTGGGCTGCAGTCTGATATGACTGTTAGTAACCTGGCCACACAGCAGGAGGTAAGTGGCAGGCAAACAAGCAAACTTCACCTGCATTTATAGCCGCCTCCATTGCTCACATTATGTCCTGCGCTCCACATCCAGTCTGTGGAAAAACTGTCTTCCAAGAAACTGTACTCTGGTGCCAAAAAGGTTGGGGGTGGCTGTCCTACAGTTATACTCCACTTATAATGGGCAGGAGTAAATTCTAAGTGCACCTTTAGGCAAGTGGTCTCCAAATTCAGCCAGTCCAGTTGGTTAATCCCCCATCAGAGACAGATCTACACTTGTATGACTGAGTGCAGCTAGGCTGATAATCACCTGTTTAAGGGAAAAACTTCTCTCCCCCTTTTCCAGCACCTCATGAGGATGTTATTTCTATCGCTCAAGATTGCGGGAGAGTCCAGTTGAATTCAGAGCAATAATATCTTATATATGTAGTTTTTTCTTTCCCCACAAACTTTCTCTCCCTCTAAAAACACCTCATTAATTCATTCTCTTATAAATCAAACATTTATTGACCACTTATGTGTTAAGGAAGAGATAGATATGTCAGCAAACAATTGCATAAAAATGTGATAAGTGTACAAGATGATGGAATAAACAAAAGAGAGAACTGGGCATTTC
The DNA here is from genome assembly GCA_007922755.1 of Pedetes capensis. Lineage (NCBI taxonomy): Eukaryota > Metazoa > Chordata > Mammalia > Rodentia > Pedetidae > Pedetes > Pedetes capensis. The sequence goes on along the minus strand of VMDO01006279.1, from coordinate 75,801 downwards.
TTTAAATAGCTTTGAGAAGAATTTTTTAAATGTCCTTAAGTCACATTTCAATAATTTGTTTGGGATCCAACTGTGAAGACTGTCTCCAAGAAAGGGTGCCCAGCAGTCCTCCCTTTCACCTTTTCTCACTCTTTACCACCTCCATGCTTTATTCTCAAATGTCTAGATCCAACTGCGCATTGCTTCCCAGGAATCCCTTTAAGAAAGAAATTCAAGGAGGCAGTGGAAGTGGAGAAAGGTGTAGGAATGGAAAGGATTACATTCATTCACATTTGAATTTTTAAAAAGTTTTAAGGCATTAGCCTTCTTCATAAAATCTGCCCAAAATTATATTAACAACTAAGATGCAAGGACCATTGTGGCTCTAAGGCTTTTTTATACGAGTTTTTTTTTTTTTTTTTTTAACTACAGACATCAGTGGCTGCCCAGTATGTGACCTCTGGATAAGTTTTATGGAGAATTTTGAAGAGCATTGGAGGTAGGAAAAAGGGAAGCCAGTTGGTGTTTCTACTGTAAAATCACAAAAAAATCTCATTAAAAGGGAATGGAAATCTCTGAATCATGCAAGTCCAAGTATTTATGTTTGAAGAAAAACAGATTAAGCATAATCAATACCATAGTTAGGTACTCCTAACATTTTATGATAAAACAGAAGAAAAAGCAACAGAAAGTAGAAAACTTATGAAACAATTAGCAAAAGAAATTATTTGTCAAGTTTTTATTTTTTATTTTTTATTTTTTAGGCAGTACTGGGAGATGAACCCAGGGCCTCACGCCTGCATGCTTACCAAATGCTGTACCACTGAGCTGCACCTCCAGTCCATTTTTTTTACTTATTGAGACAGGGTCTTGCTAAATTACGCAGACTGTCTCTGGTCTCGAACTTGTGATCCTCCTGCCTCTGCCTCCTGAGTCACTGGGATTACAGGTGTGTGCCACCGCACCTGGCTTTGTCAATTTAAAGATTGTTCATTTGAAAGCTAGATTTACTTGGTACCTCTGGTTCTTTAATTCCATATTTAATTGTAAAGTAGTAAATTAGGCACATCCAACTTGCGGCCCAGGACAACTACTAATGTGGCCCCATAAAATCTTTTGATATCATCATATGTTTTTAGCATTGAATTTCCTTATGACCTCATCATGTATACACACTAACTATATTATATAATTCATGTACTGCCCAAGACAATTCCTGTTTACTCCATGTGACCAAGGGAAGCTGAAAGGTTGGATAACCCTGAAGTAAATATTATTAAGTCCAAACTGGTAACTATACAATGCCCATAAGCACAGAATGAATGAATGCTTATACAGTCACACAGACTCCATGTAACAGTAGGAATGCATTGCAATTACACAAAACATGGATGAGTCTTATAAACGAGGCTGAGCAAAAAGAAGCCAAACACAAGAGAGAACCTATCATATAATTCCACTTATACACGGTGCCAAAACAGTCAGAACTTATCAGTGGTGTTAGAAATTCGGAGAGCACCTAAGTCTACTGGTGCATGCCTGTAATCCTGACCACTCAGGAGGCAAAGGCAGGAGGGTCCTGAGTTTGATGCCAGAAGAAGCCTATGTAACTTAGTGAGACCCAGATTCAAAATAAAAAATAAAAAGAGCTGGGGCTGCACCCCAGTGGCAACACTTGCAAAGTATGTATAAGGCCCTAGAGTCAAACCAAAAGTACTGCAAGGGAAAAAAAAAAAAAAAAAAAAAAAAATCCAGAGAGCAGTTCTCTGGAGAGTACAGGAGGCAGTGATTGGAAGGGTACATGAGGACCCGCTGGCAACATTCTTTTTGTAAGGTAGTACGAACACCACAGGTATGTTCACCAGAAGAGAATTCTTCAAGCTGTTCACTTAAGAATTGTGCATTTTTGTAAGTGTTGTACTTCACAAGTTTACTTAAGAAGTAATATACATGTTCAGAAGGGTTTTTTTAAATTAAAATATTATATGGTCAGTCTGATATCTTGCTTTTTAAATTTAAAATTGTCATAACTATATTCCTGTGTTGTTTAATGTTTCATGTATGTGCATGTTAATACTTTCATGTATCTTAAGAAAATTCTGGCCTGCACCCATAGCACTGTGGCATCCAATCCCTTCAGATTTAGGAAGCTAAGCAAAGTCAGGCTTGGTTAGTACTTAGATGGGAGACCTGGGAACACCAGACACTACAGGCTTGGGAGAAGGACCTGACAGCCCACTCTCAAAAATCAATACACCATTGAAAACCCTATGAATAACAGAGAAGCACTGACAATAAATGTTTTGCTGTGAGGTGGACACTGACTCAAAGGCACCTAACAACAACAAGAAGAAAATTTTAAAAATAAGGAAATGCAAAAATTTTTTATACATGCATACACACACTTATTCATTGATAAGATTTTAACATAAAACCAGTTAAAACTCCAATATAGAATAAATGTTTAATAGTTTTTCATGCCAGACCACTAGACTTATGCTAGCTACATAAACTATAAGCATCATTCCTCCAGCACAGTGACGGGTAATGACAAGGTAAAAGTTTTCTAAAGAAAACACACTTCTTTGTATAATTAGTCCTGAAGTAGGAGATTGCTATAGTTTTCCAGAGACATGAAGTAAAGAAAATGATATAAAAATTTATCCAAAGGGATGTTTCCTCTTCCATTTCTAACAAATTCAGCTGATCAACTCAGGCCAATATTAAATCTAACTTACATCCCATATTATTTAAAAATGAAATAAAAATATGTATTCTTGCTGTCGGGTAAAAAGTCAAGAATTTAAAAATATTGACATGTAATTAAATAATAAAACTAGCCAGGCAGAGGTGCACACCTGTAACGCCAGCTACATGAGGGGTGGAGGCAGGAAGATCTTGAGTTTAGGGCCTGAGGCAGCCTGTACAATTTAGCAAAAAAAGGGGCTAGAGGTGTAACTCAGTGGTAGAGCACTTGCCGAGCATGTGTGAGGCTTTGAGTTTGACCCCCAAGTACTGAATAAAAGAATAAATAAACTGGCTACAATTAAATATACCGTTGCACTACAGAATGCATCTACATTCTACAGCCAAATGCATGGTAAGTAGTGTTAAATTTTCATCTACGACCACCGGATAGTTCTCATAGAGATTAAAGGATAAATAATATATATATTATATATATATTATTATATATATTATAATTATTATATATAATATATAATATAATATAAATATTATATATATTATTATATATATTATAACATATATTATATATAATTTTGTATATATTTAGTATATATAAGTATATAATATATATAATTAAATATAAATTAAAGGATAATTAAAGGATAAAATCTCATAGAGATTAAAGTAAAATGTTTATGAAGCAATGGAAAGAGCATTTTCTTCTCTGGAAGAGCTCTTACCATCAAAGCTGTGCAAACTAAACTAAATCAACTAAAACAAAGAACTCCATAATGCCTAAATGCCTAAAGTAAATTGAGGTCCTGTCAACACCTTTCCTCTCCTACCAACATATCAGACTTAATTCCAAATTCAAAGTCTCCAATGTAAACAAGATATTCCATTAGGCATCTAAGGCTTAAGCATCTTATCCTTTTATTTTCCATACTATCAGTTATTAGATTTGTTACATGGAATTGTATATCCATAGTTATTTGGTCTTTAGTTTTTGTGATCTGGTCCTCGTTTCTTCATAACTTTTTCATCATTTCATTGATTCTTTTTGAGAATTAAGACAAAACAGAAAATTTTTCACAAGGAGAAAAAATTGGCCAGATGCCTTTTCAGAAAGTTTGACTGATGATTCTATTATTGAAATTATTAAGGCATTTTTAGAAAAGGGGGAAGGGAAAAGGGAAAGTGAAAGCAACAAAAAAGGGAACGATCACATTGTAGAATTTAGCTACATAGACAGAAGTGCAATGGGAGACACACAGTTTGAAAATGCTACCTTCAGCTGGGTGTGGTGGTGTATGCCTGTAATCACAGTGACCTGGGAGGTAGAGGCAGAAGGATTCCAAGTTCAAGGCCATAGGCAGCATGCATAATTTAGTGAGAACCTGACTTGAAAGAAATAAGAGGGCTAGGGGTGCAGCTCAGTGGCAGAGCACTTGCAACGTTAAGTGTGAAGCCTTGGGTTAAACCAAATAGCACAAAAAATTAAAAAATAAAAATGCTACTTCTAATTTCTTTTCAGAGTTGTCAGATGGCTAAGATGCTTAAATGTAGGCCTTATAAATAAGGTATAAGGAACCTATGCTTAAATGTTTAGCTTGTAATCTTGAAGATTTAAGGTAAAAGACACAATGAGAAAATATGTTAGAAATAAATTTCCCAGATTCCTAAGTCCAAAATGAGAATTGTAACACACTCAAGTAGAATCTCAGGCAGGTAGCTCTTGATTAGTTACTGAATTATGTTTTTGTTTCCTCATCCATAAAATGTAAATAAAGTTAGTATCCGAGATTGTAAAGATTAAAGTTTATATATGTCCATCACTTAAAACAGTGTCTAGCATACAAACTATGTTCTATAAAAGTTCACCAGAACTATAACTAACATCACTCCAATAAGACAAAACTGCTTCCCAGTTTGGTCTGGGTCTGAAATCCTGCTTCCAATATTTAATACAACAGTTGGACAAAAAAATATGGAATTTTAGGCTATCAGCAAGACTCACATTCTTACAAAGCAAGGCTTATGAGACTCTGTGATCATATACTTCTTGGAAACATGGTCTGTATTTCAAAAGAAGCATTCTCCATTTCTGTAGGTAACCTTACCTGCTGAACTGTATGGGGAGAAGGATTTCCAAGGAAGCCCAAACTATACACACACTCACACACCACACACACCAGCAGAGATGCCTCTTGGTCTCCAGCATGCCGGGTAGGGTGGACATGACAGTTCGATGAAAGAAAAGAGTATACAAAAAGAAGCCAGAAAATGAGGAAACAGAATAAGAGGAGGAAAGTGCACTGCCTGGATAAAATAAAAGGTTTATGTATCTGTCCTACTGTCCTACTGTCCTGTCCTGATTACTGTCCTACTGATTACACCTAACATGATTGTCCCTTTCACACATTTTTGGCTCTCTGTAAATTAAGAGGGTTAACACACACATTCATTTCTCCCAGCATTCAGCCTTCCCTGTTTTGACTATTTACAAATTGCAAGAGGAAATATTTCCAGTGCAGACCAAGAAGGGTTTCTAGAGATTTTTCTTTTTTAATTCCCATGTACTTACCCAGCATTTTTCTGTTTCAAAAACATTTTGTCTCATGGGTCTTTTTAGAATTTCTCTGCTTTACATTTTAAAAATATGTATTTTCGTGTAGTTAAGTACATTTTTTTGAGGATTAGGTGTGATTGTATGCTTCATAATGGCAAACTAATTATTTTTGTAATCATTAGCTGTTCATATTTCATATTTTTTTCAAAAGCATGACAGGCACTTGCAATCACTTCACAAGAAGAAAAGAATATGGTAAATAGGACATGCAAATTATTTTTCCTCACTTGCCCAAAATCAATTTATAAATACTTTGTATTTTAGCTAAGAACACACTGTAAATACTGAAAATCTTACACTCTGAACATTTGATTACCAGATAAAAATTTAAAAAAGATTAAAAAGTAACAGCACATAAAATTTAGCATGCATATATCCTTTATTCATTATAGTACTTTGGGAAAATCTGGAGCCTGACAGGCTCAAGTGTCATCTCCAATATATGGTAACTATGTGGTCCTGGCAAAACAGTTTCTGGGTTTCAGCTTAGCCATATGTTAAGTGGAGTTTAAAAACTGAAAATTCACATCATTTTCAAATATTTAGATATTTTGTTTTTCCTCTTTTCCTTGTAATTCTTTTTCTCTAAATATTTTAATATTTCCAGTTTTCTCAAAAATTAAAAATAAACTAAAACAAAATTAATCACTTTGTCTTCTTTAAGTCAGGTTAACCCTCTACCACTGGGACAGACACATGTCATAAAAGGAGTGAGTATGAATGTGACAGAAAATCAAGAAAGTGGTAGAAAAAGTACGCGACAAACTTATGCATTTCTTATTTTGCCATTCATATTCTTGTTTTGTTCATTGTACTGAAAAGTTTCTGGAAATAAAATACTTGTCATGTATTTTGATTTGAAATTAAAATTAAATCATTTCTATATTTTAAGAATTTATTTTAGCCAGATGCTGTGGCACACACTTCTAATCCCAGTGACTCAGGAGACTGAGGCAGAAGAATCATAAGTTTGGGCTAGGGGCAGTCTGTGCAACTCAGCAAGACCCTGTTTCAAAATAAAACAATAAAAAAGGAGGTGGAGTGCAGTTCAGTGGCAGAGTACTTGCCTAGCATGCCCAAAGCCTTGTGATCAATCTCTTAGTAAACATAATGTGTGTGTGTGTGTATATTTGCTTCTTCAATCTTAGAATATAATAGTTTTAGAATTGCTAACTCACATGCTAGATTTTGCTGTGCTTTTAATGATGCTGTTTGCACGTTTTAATCCTAAAATGTACAAATTACAAACCCACACACATCCAAACACTCAAAGTGTACCAACAAACATTTCTACTCTTACCCATCTAGGTGATATGTGGCAACACCAGGAAGAAACATGGAGTCATCTTTTCTCAGTTATCAAGTCTTGAACATTGTTATCTCCCAAATAACTCTCAAACTGCCTACTTTTCTCCCCATTGGATCTTACAGCTAAGCCACATCTAATTCTGTTCCTTCCAACCCAGAAGGCCTCAGGATTTATATGGCCTTTAAATACATAAATCTAATTGTCTTACCCTTGCTTTTCTGACTTCCTCTGTAATTCAGATGTTGTTGTTAGGTGCCGGTGAGTCGGTATCCGGCTCATAGTGACCCTCATAGGGTTTTCAATGGCTGACCATTTCAAGATTGCCTTGGGAGTGGATTGCCAGGCCCTTCTCCCATTTTTGCGGTGCTGGGAATTGAACTCGGGACCTCAGAGACTGCAGCGCAGCACTCTACCAACTGAGCCAAATCCCAGACCGTAATTCAGATAGTTTAGAATATTTTGCATAGCTTCAAAACCATTGCACGATATAACTTCTACCAATTTTTCTACTTCAAATCATGTAATATTCCCTTCCTAAAAGCTGTTGCAAAAGACCTCTTTAAAGTGTTGAAAAGCAAAGATGTCACACTGAAGAAGAAAGCGTGCCTGATTTGTGCCACGGTATTTTCAGTTGCATAATGTAGTTGTGAAGGTTGGACATTGGACCTGGGCAGAGAGGAGAATTGACACTTTTGAATTATGATGCTAGAGACAAATACTGAACATACTATGGACTGGCAAAAGAACCAACAGACTCATCCTAGCAGAAGTGCAACCAGAGTCCTCCTTGAAAGCAAGGAGGGGTAGACTGCATCTTACATACTTTGGACATGTTGTCAGGAGGGACAAATCCTCGGAGAAGGATATCACGTCTGGGAGAGTGGCAGGTTGATGAAAAAAAGGAAGACCCTCAGCTAGATGGATCAACACAGTGGCTCAACAACAGGCTTAAACACAAAAAAGATTGTATGTCGCCTGGCACAGAAATGGGGAGCATTTCACTCTGTTGTACACAAGGTCACTGTGAGTTGGACCTGATTTGACCACACCTAACAATAATAACAGCAACAACAACCAACTCTTCTCTGTGATCCATTTATGTTAACTTTTTCTGGGCTTCTTCTTTCATATTGAAGGTCTTTACATACTGTTCCCACTATCCTAAAAGTATCCCCTCTCTCCATTCCCACTTTACCCTGGTGATTTCTAAACATCAGCACATTCCAAAGCACTAGGCATTTCCCAATGACAATCTGAATTAACACATCTGTAAATACTTTTTCAATGTCAGCCTTCTCAACTAGATTATAAACACTGTAAAGACAAGGGCTTTGCATTGTACACTATTATGTTCCCAGTGCCCAATGGAGAATGGCACAGAAACCAGGTTAATTAATAATAAATGCTTAAGTAAATGAACCAAAAGATTGTGTCAAAAATATTAGGTAGCCAGGCATAGTGGTACAGGCTTGCCATCCCAGCACTCAGGAAGCTGAGGCAGGAGGATCATGAGTTTGAGGCTAACCTGGGCTACACAGCAAAACCATGTTTCACAACACCAAGAACTAGGGATGAAGCTCCATGGTAAAGTGCTTGCTTAGCATGTGCAAAGCTCTAGGTTAGATCCCAAGCACCAATAAAAAAAAAAAAAAAAAAATCAGGTAGATGCTAGAACCATTATCACGATAGCTATTGTGGTGGTGATAAATACCAGTAATACATAGGAACTAAACTATAATTTGAACGCATATGGAGACTATCAGGTAAGAAGCCGAAAACCAGTAAACTCTAACAGATCTTGATTGCAGAGAAGCTGCCGGGGATGTCTCTAACAAAGGAGAGAGGAGCAGCAGGGAGAGGAAGGGGCAAGGCCTTTATGGGCTCTGGGTGGGAGGGAGAAAGGGGGGATGATGTGTCACATTGGGATAGGTAGGAAGCAAGTGCGTGGAGGGTTCTGATAGGCTGGAAGAGGGAAAAGGAAGTAGTCATCAGTTGCCGGCCCTGGGGCAGATGTTGAGTTAGGTTTTATAGGGCCTTCTATGGTGGGCTTTTTGAAGATTGGGCATAATGAGTAGAAGGCGGCACCACCTCATAGGAAGGTGCCATTTTTTGCCATTTCGTTGACAAAAGTTTTGAAGATCCCAGAGAATATTAGAGTTGAATGTCCCATTTTCTGGCCACTGTGACTCATTATTGAGCCTGTAATGGAGCCAGGCCTGATTGCAAAGGAAAATTAGTTTTGGGGGTGTTATGTTGGGAACCAGCCCAAGAGTACAGAGGTTTGCCAAAAGATAGCCCAGAGGTGTAGTACAGCAGGGTTTGGACTGTGAGGTCCCCATGGTAATTTGGAAGAGGGAAGTGAGGAAAATGAGGAGCCCTACGAGAGGTACAGTAAAAAGAGTGTCCTTGCTTTTCCCAGTACCCCTCAATGCAGAAGAGTAGGAAGCTGAGTCAAGGGGGTGTCCCCCATCCCCCAAGACTGCAGCTCCTCAAGTAGGAGAAAAAATGATAGATCCAACCCAGTGCTGAGAGTTTGTCGAGAGAGAGAGCAAGATGGAGGATCAAAGTAGAGGGGCTCCAGCAACTCACCTCAGAGGACTGGATGCAGCAGTCAGAAATGGCAAAGACAGAGGGTCTGGCCAAATTTCCAGTTTAGCAGCGAGGTCTGGGAGGGCAACCAGGAGGCCAATCAACCCTAGGGAATAGGGGATCCTTGCTATTCCTGGTTGGATTTCGGCACCATAAATATCAAGTAAGAAGCCGAAAACCTGCAAACTCTAGCAGACCTTTACTGCGGAGAAGCTGCAGGGGCTGTATCTAACAAAGGAAACAGCAGCAGCCAGGAGAGGAAGGGGCAAGGCCTTTATGGGCTCTAGGTGGAAGGGGCAAGGGGTAATCGCCATGTCACATTGGGATAGGTAGGAAACAGGTGTATGGAGGATTCTGATAGGCTAGAAGAGGGAAAGTGAAGTAGACATCAACTGCTGGGCTGGGGCACATTTTGAGTTAGGTTTTGTTGGGCTTTTTCGGTGGGTTCTTCAAGGACTGGGGCATAATGGGTAGAAGAAGGAGCCAGCCACCTTATGGGAAGGTGCCATTTTGTAACAGGTCCTGCCTAACAGAGATTTCCAGATCCTTTCTGCTGGATTATATTTCATAGTTAAGATTAGAAATATCACTGTAAACTGGGCATGGTGGTGCACACCTGTAATCCCAGCAACTCAGGAGGGGGAGGAAGGAAGATGGTAAGTTTAAAGCGAGAGGGAGCCTGTGTAACTTATGAAAGCCTGACTCAAAATAAAAATTAAAAACTGGTTGAGAGTACAGCCCAGTGACAGAGCACTTGCAAAGAAGGTGTGAGGCCCTGGGCTCAACCCCAGGTTCCACCACAAAGAGAGAGATGGGGAGGTGAGGTAGGTAGGTATCAGTGTATAAGGTAGTAAGTACTCTATTCTTATCTATTTAAAATTGGTTGATATAGTGATTTTAGAGCCAAAACAGTCATAATAATGATAATGACAATGATATTTGTTGTTGTTGTTGTTAGGTGCCGTCGAGTCAAGTCCAACTCATAGCAACCCTATGTACAGCAGATCGAAACACTTGCCGATTCTGTGCCAGGCAAACCATATTATTTATATTTAAGCCCAATGTTGCAGACACTGTGTCAATCCATCTGGTGGAGGGTTTTCCTCTTTTGCGTTGACCTGCCACTCTCTCAAACATGATGTCCTTCTCCAGGGATTGTTCTCTCCTGACTGCATGTCCAAAATATGTAAGACGCAGTCTGGCCATTCTTGCTTCCAAGGAGTACTCTGGTTGCACTTCTTCTAGGACAGATCTGTTGGTTCTTTTGGCAGTCCATGGTATATTCAATAGACGTCTCCAGCACCACAATTCAAAAGCATCAATTCTTTTTCTGTCTCTCTTGTTCAGTGTCCGGCTTTCACAACCATATGATGCCACTGAAAATGCCATGGCATGAGTCAGACGCACCTTCGTCTTCAATGTGACATCTTTGCTTTTCAAGACTCTAAAGAGATCTTTTGCCACAGCTTTTCCTAGAGCAATGCATCTTTTGATTTCTTGACTGCTGCTTCCATGGGTGTTGATTATAGAGCCAAGCAAAGCAAAATCTTGGACAACCTCAATCTTTTCTCCATTGGTTGTGAAGTTGCGTGCGGACCCAGTCATAAGGATTTTTGTTTTGTTGATGTTTAGTCGTAACCCATATTGAAGGCTATGATCTTTGATCTTCATCAGTAAATGTTTTAAATCCTCTTCACTTTCAGCAAGCAGAGTGGTGTCATCTGCATAACGCAGGTTGTTAATGAGTCTTCCTCCGATCTTGATGCCACGTTCTTCCTCATAAAGTCCAGCTTCTCCGATTATTTGCTCAGGGCATAAATTGAAGAGACAGGGTGAAAGTATACAGCCCTGACGCACACTTTTCTCAACTTTAAACCACTCAGTGTTTCCTTGTTCTATTCGAACAACTGCCTCCTGGTTCATGTACAGATTTCTCATGAGCACAATTAGGTGTTCTGGTATTCCCGTTTTCCAAAGTGTTATCCATAATTTGTTATGATCCACACAATCAAATGCTTTTGCATAGTCAATAAAACATAGATAGACATTTTTCTGATATTCTCTGCTTTCAGCTAATATCCACCTGACATCAACAATGATGTCCCTCCTTCCCCGCCCTCTTCTGAATCCCGCTTGATTTTCCGGTAATTCCCTGTCTATATACTGCTGCAGTCGCTTCTGAATGATCTTTAGTAGAATTTTGCTTGTGTGTGATATTAATGATATTGTCCAATAGTTTGCACATTCAGTCAGATCCCCTTTTCTGGGAATAGGCACAAATACGGATCTCTTCCAGTCAGTTGGCCGAGTAGCTGTTTTCCAAATCTGTTGGCATAAACATGTTCACACCTCCAGTACTGCATCTGTTTGTTGAAACATCTCTATTGGTATCCCATCAATTCCTGGAGCCTTGTGTTTCGCCAGTTCTTTCAAAGCAGCTTCCACTTCGTCCTTCAACACCATTGGTTCCTCTTCATATGCAACCTCTTGGAATGGTTGGTCATCTACCAATTCTTTCTTGTATAATGACTCTGCGTATTCTTCCCATCTTCTTTTGATGTTTCCTCCTCCCCCGCCCAAGCTGCTGGGATTGCAGGCGTGCACCACGGTACCTGACTAGAAGTGTTTTTATATGTGTGCGTGAGTGTGTATGCATGGTTTTATTTTTGTTTTTGTTTTGATTTTGTTTTTTGTTTCTTGGGGTTTTTTTGTTGTTGTTGTTGTTTGTTTGTTTTTGTTGTTTTGTATGGGGGTTTGAAACCAGGGTCTTGCGCCTATTCGCTTTGTCGGTGCTGGACCGCTGCACTGCACCCCTAGCCCATATTTTTTTACTTTTTGAGACAGGGTCCTGCTGGGTTGCGCAGCCTGCCTGTGATCTTGGGCTTGCGATCCTCCTGCCTTCGCCCCCCCCAAGCCTCTGGGATTGCAGGTGTTTACCACCGCACCTGACTACAAGCGATTTTATACGTGGGTGGGAGTGTGTATGCGTGAGGTTTTTTAATTTTCTTTTTTTATTTCTATTTTCTTCCTTTCTTGTTTTACTCTCTTCCCTCTTTCTATTCTCCTTCTCTTTTTCTTATGCTATATATGCGTCCTTGTATTAATTATTTCACCATCAGAGCCCCCACACGTCTGTCAGTTTGCCGCACTGTGGGGGCTTGCATGTTGCGATGAGGCTGAGAGCTCTGCCACTGTAACCTCAGACATGAGCAAGGTTACCCATGGTGGACAGGTTTTCAGCTGAGCTTCCAGACTAAGACAGACTAGGGAGTAGGACCTGGCAAACCACTCCCGAAACAACTAGCCATTGAAAACTCTATTGATAGCAATGACACTGTCAGATATAGTGCCGGAAAATGAGGCCCCCAGGTTGGAAGGCACTCAAAAGACTACTGGGGAACAGTTGCCTCCTCCATGTAGAGTCTACCATGATGACAGAAATGGAGTAAAGCCCCAGGGTGCTCAACTATCTGATGTGCCACGACTCAAAATGAGGAGAAACAACTGTAAATATCCATTAATAATTGGAACATGGAATGTACGTAGTATGAATCTAGGAAAATTAGAAATCGTTAAAAGAGAAATGGAGCGCATAAACATTGACATTCTAGGCGTCAGTGAGCTAAAATGGACCAGCATAGGCCATTTTGAGTCAGACAATCATATGGTCTACTATGCTGGGAATGATAAACTAAAGAGAAATGGGGTTGCATTCATCATCAAAAAAGACATTTCAAGATCTTTCATGAAATACAATGTTGTCAGTGATAGAATAATATCCATACGCCTACAAGGAAGGCCAGTTAATACGACTATTATTCAAACTTATGCACCCACCACTAAGGCCACAAATGAAGAAAGGGAAGACTTCTATCAGCTTCTGCAATCTGAAATAGATCAAACATGCAATCAAGACATAGTAATAATCACTGGTGACTGGAACGCAAAGATTAGAAACGAAGAAGGCTCAGTAGTTGGAAAATATGGTCTTGGTGACAGAAATGAAGCTGGAGATCGCATGATAGAATTTTGTCAGACCAATGACCTTTTCATTGCAAATACATTTTTTCAACATCATAAACGGAGACTATACACATGGACTTCACCAGATGGAACATACAGAAATCAAATTGACTACATATGTGGAAAGAGACGATGGAAAAGCTCTGTACAAAATGTCAAAACAAGACCAGGTGCTGACT
>VMDO01006279.1:0-62305 GCA_007922755.1 Pedetes capensis | reverse complement strand
TGGGGATTTTTAAAATTATATCTCTCAACTAGGGTCCCTCATAACAGCCTGAGGGCTGACCCCTAGTTGACCCCAGGGCCCATCCCACTCACTCAAACCAGCCCCTCCCATCTAGTGAGCAAAGATGGCCCCCGGCCAGCCTGACCTGCTCTAACCACCCTAATTTTGATTGGCTCCCCTCAGCATTTTCAGGTAGTAACTGTCCCCACCTGGCAGGTATGTCAGTTTACCCGCTGTACCTGTCAGGTGTGTGCCCTGATTGGCTGAATCCCACCATGTGACCCCTCCAGGACCCTATAAAAGTAGGGCTCCTGGACTCCATGATCATCCTTTGAAGACCCATTGATCCTCACCTCTCTGACCGTCTCCTGGACCTCATCGCCTGGACCAGCGCTCCCTACTCCAGGAAGACCTTCTAGCGAGCCGGCAAGATCAAGCCCAGGGGCCCTGAAGAGCAGAAGGATTCTAGCAAGCCAGGAAGAGCCTCCGAACTCCTCCCATCTTGGGAAGGAGGGAGGTAAAGAAGGCAAGCCGCGAGAGTCAAGACCATCAGACCTCAATGGAACACCAGCAGCTGTGGCTGTGCCTTTAAGGCTGAGCTGTACCAGCACTTAGCCTGCAGCATTCCATGCTGCAGGCCTAGAGCCAGCACTTAAAGGGTATAGAGCTCCGCTCTATAGGGGCTGCTTGCTCCTTGCTCTCCATCAGGGGAGCACCCTAATAAACCTTACCTACCCTTGTTTTACCATCAGAAGGTCTCCCGAGGTCCTTCTTTCATGACTCCGGCCATTTGTTATGTTGAGGGTTTGGCCCTAATCTTAGCCGGGCTAGAGCTAAAACCCCAACAAACAAGTATGCGAGAGCCACGGTATGACCTTGAGTATATCCCACCTGAGTTCAGAGACCACCTCAAAAATAGGTTTAATGCATTAGACACAAATGATAGGAGACCAGAAGAGTTGTGGCATGACATAAACGATATCATTCAAGAAGGAAGCAAAAAGTTCTTAAAAAGACAAGAAAAAAAGAAAAGACCAAATTACATGTCAAAAGAGACACTGGATCTTGCCCTGGAACTTTCAGCAGATAAAGCAAAAGGAAGACATGAGGAAGTTAAGGAACTAAACAGAAGATTTCAGAAGGCAGCTGGAGAAAACAAAAACAAATATTATAATGACTTGTGCAAGGAGCTGGAGGCAGAAAAACAAAAGGGAAGAACACACTCTGTGTTTCTCAAGCTTAAGGAAGTGAAGAAAAAATTCAAGCCTCGAGTGTCAGTAGTGCAAGATTCTACAGGGAAAATATTAAATGACAATGATATTTATATAGCCTAAAACCCAAGCATACAGCAAAATAGCATCATCAATCATTCCTTTTCAAAAAGTTCTTGGTTTTTGTTTTTGTTTCTTAAGACAGAGTCTTGATATCTAGCCCAAGGATGCCTCAAATTCACGATCTTCTTGTCTCAGCCACCTGAGTTCCTGGGGTTGCAGGCTTATGCCACCATGCACAGTCAAAAGCTCTTTATTATATGTTGCTAACCATCACTTATATTAAATCCAGCCACTTAAGAGATATGCAATATTTAGGTCAACCTCCTTTGTGTGATTGCTATAATTTTATATTCAAGACAATTTATGTTGGCTTAAACACTAATAGAAGGACCAGTATGTTTAAATGCGGTGATTACCGGAGATTTTTGGACATTTTATCCTAGTTCAGTACACTTTGACAGAATGTTTACTATTATGTGATTGAAGAAAACAAACAGTGACCAAGCCTAAAGCGGCCTTTAAATGTACTCTCCCACCAAAATAACTTCATTTGCCTACAGGAATCTGAGAACTCTTACAGCTTTTATTCTTATAAACACTTACTGGATGAGAATCCTAATTTATTCTCAAGAAGTACACAACTGTTTTCTTTCCCCTTTATCTCCATATTCATTCATATTCTCTCTCCCTCTCTCTCTCCCTCCCTCCCTCCCTATCTCTCTCTCTTTCTGCTTTTTTTGGTGTAATTGTACCTCCAGAAGCCTGAACCAAAAGTACATTAGCATATTGGTGATTTCAAAGCCATAATATAAAAGCTAAACAGTACTAATTTTTATTTTTAAAAAAAGTTTTACAGACAAAGGGTTCCTCTCTCATTTTCACTAAAAAATGGAAATTAAGAGGCACAGCATGTATCATTCAGATGAGAATAAACAAATATTTCTTTAATCACTGATGTATGAGAATGACAAAAAAGAAAGTATTGAGTATTTTGAAGCATTAAGGAGGTTTCTACTGCCCATAACATCATCAGTTTTCTGAATAAACTATATTTTATCTTGTCCATATTTAGTGTCTTAAAACAACCATTGATCAAATTTAATTTCACTAAATGGTAATTATACAACATAAAATTCAAAATACATTAGTATAGTCTTTGCTTTGTTAGAGATAAGCAAACTACATATTTATTTTTATCTCACTCAAATGTACAACAAATTAAAATAATGAGCTTCAAGTGATAAAGTTTCACTATACTTGAAATCGGCATTCTAGCTATTTACTGTGAGTTAAAGCTGTCTGTAAAATACCACTTGAAATCAGATCTAGTAAATGCCTAGATATTTTTTAAAACCCTGAAAGGTTAATTTAAATGTAAAAATATGTATATAATCACTAAAATAAATAAAATTAAGACCAGAAGTCTAGATATACCAAACTGTTCAAACCTTGGACTCCAAAGTGCTGAGATTAGGGTGTCACCACACCTGGCTAACTTCACTTTTTAAATAGTCGTAAAGTGTACATAACAAAATTTAACATATTGAAACTACTTTGAAGTGTACATTTTCATAGCATTACACACATTCACACCGCTGTACAAATGTCACCACTATCCAACTGCAGAATCAGGTAGTGTTTTTAATGGACATTATTTTCTTTCTAAAGCATCTAAAAAGTTTTGTTCAAAACTAGTCACATTTCCTATACAGCCACAGAACAAGTAGCACACAAGTGACCTACTGGCTTCTATTAAGGAAATAAAACATTACACTACAACAATGTTAAAGATACTTTAAAAGGTCAAATGTGTAAAGCATATGCTAACAAAATCTAGCATTAGTGTTTTTATGAAGAAGCCTTATTTCCATTGTATATGACTACTACAAGTGGGCAAATGTTTAAAGAAAAAAGAAAAAATTGTATCTTCATTTTATTTAAAAGAATTCACATGAAAATCACTGTTTTAAATACAATTATTAGCAAATTTGTCTGGTTTGAAATAACACTTCCTACACATTCAATTGGCCTGGGGTTTAGCTCAGTTGGTAGAGTGTCACCCTGCACTCTCTGAGGACTGGGGTTCGATCCATACTACAAAAGTAGGAGAAGGACAAAAATGGGAGAAAGACATGGCAATCCACTCCTGAGGCAATCCTGAAACAAGCCATTGAAAACCCTCCTCAGCACCGAACAACAACATACAGACCTGACTCCACAGCACCTAACAACAATAATAATAGCAAAGTGATTCTTAAATTTAAAAGAAATTCCACTTTTTCTCCACTTCAGGTATTTGAACCACAAAAAATATACGTACTATAAACCTGCAGGGTTTTTTGTGCTTTTGAGTTAATTTTATTATAATTCATGCACACATTTTTAATAAACACACTTTTTTACAAATAGACATCCACAATGTTTGCTCTATTTTAAGCTCCATTTTACATCAAAATTTTTCTTATGTTTAAATGCATTCTATCTGCCTATTTATCAATGAGATGGCCCAGAGGTTGGCATGAACACTCTTTTAATATAATACTCAAATACAATGTTTAAAAATTTGAAATTGAGTCAGGCACCATAGTGCACTGTACAACTCAGTGAGACCCAGTCTCAAAATAAAATACAGAAAAGGGTCTGGGGTGCAGCTCAGTGGGAGAGCACTTTCCTAGCATGTGTGAGGCTCTGAGTTCAGCTACCCAGTACTGCAAAGAAAAAAAAATTTTTTGAGATTGAATCAACCACTGATTTATATTACAAATATTTGGGTTTTTGAAGTACTGTTGGTTTTAAATTGGTTTAAAAGTCAGCATTTTTCTGATCTGTGAGAAGGTCAACAGGTACTCCATTAAAAAGAATTTCATGCTGAGGTGAATTTTTAAAAAATGCTTTATACCATATCCCTTTCACTGAGCATTAGCATACACGTTTTTGAAAGTCTAACAGTGAAGACATCTGTTTCAATTTGTTGAGCTCCCTGTATCTCAAATTCTTTAATAAAGAACCACATTTGTATGACATCTGCTAAAACCCAGGAAAAGAGTGTCTGTATTAATCTGCTAATCCAGGAAATGATATTACAGATTGTATTACTTCAAAAATCTAACCCCAAATTCCTACCATTTCTGTGATTTGGTCAAAATAAATCTTTGTCCCTAAATCTACACACAGGAAGGGCAATAATTGACTGGACTACTGAGAGCCAGAGTCAACCTCCCCACATTTTTCTTTCCCTTCATCTTCAACAACAACATTACATTTTTTTCCCCTATCAAGAACTGACCAAAGCTGCTAAAATGATGGTAACATTTCTCTCTCTTCAAACTACAGGGAGTCACCAAACACTTCAGGAAATAGATCTAAGAACCATAAAGTGACCCAACTGAAAACACAGTGAAGAAGAAATAAAGATACCTAGGTAACCCACAGGGCCTACAGCCATAACACTGTGGCGTTCAATCCCTTCAGATCTCAGAAGTTAAGCAGGTTCGGGCCTGGTTAGTACGTGGATGGGAGACCACCTGGGAATACCAGGTGCTGTAGGCTTGGCAGAAGGACCCGACAACCCACTCCCAAAAAACAATCAGCCACCGAAAACCTTATGAATAGCAGAGAAGTCTGACAATAGTGTTTCACCTGCTGTATACAGGGTTGCTATGAGTTGGACACCGACTTCATAGTACCTAATGACAATAACAAGGTAATCCACATACCTGGAAAACATATCCTTGGTGTATCCCCCAGAATTCTTTTTTGTTTGTTTGTTTGTTAGATTTTTTGGGACAGTCTTGCAGGGTAACCCAGGCTGGCCTTGAAGTCACTACTCTCCAGCCTCAGCCTCTGCAGTATTGGGACAACAGGTTTATTGGGACAACAGGCCACCATGCAGGTTTATGCCCCAGAATTCTTGTGCTGGAAACTCATTTCCTAGAGTTCTATGTTAAGGGTATTTGGAGGAGGGACTTTCTGAAGGTAATCAGGAGTAGATAAGGTCTGGAATAGAGCTTCATCGCTGTTAGTGACTTTGTAAGAAGATAGGCCTCAGGTAGCAGTCTTGCTCTGCCTCATTGTGTGATGCTGTGCAAGGCCTTCTTTAGGGTCCCCACCAGCAAGAAGGCCCTCCTCAGATGCACCCCTCAACCTAAGACTTCCAGAACCATGTGCTGACTGAATTTTTATTCTTTATAAATTACTCAATTTGGGGTATTCAATTATAGCAACAGAAAAGAGGCAAAGATGTCTTGTGTTTAGGAATGTGCATATTTACTGTGATATTTGCCACAGCTTTTAAGGCCCCAAAGCCTAGTTTCCTCTCAAATTGGTATGTAGTAAAAGTCCTTACTGCACCATAAAGACCTCCTGGACAACAGAAAAAAAAAACAAAAAATTAGCTGAATTTTAAATGGGAAAGACAGCTAATCTGGATAGTTCACATTTCAATAGCAGACCTCCCTGCTTGAATCACACATTTAATTGCTTCTTTCCAGAGCCTGTGGCTGAATGTGCTCCTCCCCAGAAAATACCTTAGAAAAACCGCACTTGGAAGTCTGAGAATATTACTTTAGCAGGAGGAAAAGAAATAGTGATCTTTAACTAGCACCAAAATGTTAATATAGGTTATTGAATGTCTGCCATTATTTTCTTGTTTGTACTCTTATTCAAAATGTAACCCTACTATCCAAAAGTCATTCTGTATGATTTAAAAGATACTTCTGAGTTATAATTTTTCACTTACCATATTGTATTTAAAAGTCTTTGGTCATTAAGAAAGGGTGAAAAGTTGGGGGCTGTGGCGCAAACCTATAATCCTAGCAACTCAGGAGGCTGAGGCAAGAAGATCACAAGCTTGAGGCCAGAGGCAGACTGCAAACTTACACCCTGTCTTGAAATAAAAAAGGAAAAAGGAGCTAGGGGGTGCAGCTCAGCGTAGAACATTCACCTAGGATGCACAAGGCCTTGGGTTCAAACCCCAGGGAATGGAAGGGAAGGGGAGGGGAAGGAGGAAAGGAGGGAAAGGAAGAGGAGGAGCGGGGCAGAATGGGGAGGGAACAGGAGGGGATACTGAAATTTCCTATGTGTAGGTACCACTGATTCTCAGGTGTAGAATATTTACATACCAATGGCTAAGCCCCATCATTAGTGATGGAGAAAGAAGTCTTGAGGGCTCAGAAGACAGTGATCTGTTGAAAGCCTTCCCATAATTTTAAAAACAATCAAAATAGTCAAACCAAAAACACCAGTAAGTTTTACTAGAATAAAGCAAATGGGGAAATCTTTTAAACCTTTTAAAATAAAAATCAGGACAGGCTTTTATTACTAAGATATAAGTATCTTGTTTTTAGATGACAGTGTACATTTCAATTTAAGTCAAGCCTTAGATAAGGACAGAAACTGTATCTTTTCTAACTATGAAGAATCAAACTAATGTTCATCTTTCCATGAAAACAAAGTACCAACTGGAACTTTTAATTTAACAAATGACACAGGTAAAAACATGAAATTTGAAGTCATGATCTGAATTTGAATCTCAGATTCTAGTATTCACTGGAATGTTATTTTAGCCTAGTTAGTTAACCTCTGCTGAATTTATTCATATGTTCAATGGGATGATGACAACTCCTCTCCCAAGATGATGATGTTAGTTGCCCTTGAGTCAGGTCCAACTAATAGTGACCCTATGTACAACAGAACGAAACACTCCCTGACACTGTGCCATGCCCAGCACTATGTCAGTGTTTCTCTGCCATTTATAGGGTTTTCAATGGCTGATTGTTTCAGAAGTAGGCTGCCAAGTCCTTCTCCTAAGTCCACAGCACCTGGTATTCCCTAGGGGTCTCCCATCCAAGGACTAACTAGGCCAGACCCTGCTTAGCTTCTGATATCACACCTGACCAGACACCAGTGGTATGGCTGTGTGTGTGTGTGTAAACACTTCTCTCATATATAGTCATTTAATAGTTACAAACTATAAATGTTTTGTAAACTGTGACCTACTACCAGGTACCATGTTCCTATTACTAACTACTCTCTTATACTACACAAGACTTTAAACAATTCCATGTTATTTTAATATATCCTTCACCACTCCGATAGCTGTAATCAAAACAGATGAATGCTAGAGAAGCTTTATAGGGTCTTGATCGTTTTCCCTTACCGATGAAAAGAAGTGAGTCAAGTAGGCAGGTGCTGTGGGTTTGGTGCCAGAAAACCTGTCTCTAATGTTCTCCCCTCCATTTCTGACCTGAAACATCAAAATCTCTTTCAGCTTAATAACTCACAGTTCTATGAAAAAGAAAATATCCAAGGCTGGCCACTCAGATGTCCTTATAACTTATTCCCTCAGGCTTTTCAGCATTCCAAAAGGACAAAGATAAATACCATGCTTGATGGGCACAACTCACCTATGAAAGTTAGGAAATATTTAAGCTGTAGAAAGAGTCTTTTCTCCAAAGCTCCAACAGTGCATGACCCAATGCAGGTGGCATCCCTCCAGAAACCCTCAAACAAAGTTTGGAAACCACTAGTCTATGAGAACCTTCCAGAGCTGTTACCTATTTCCAGTTAGGACTGAAGTTAAGATCTATTTCAGAACAGAAACAATACAGTGGTAACAGTGGGACCTGCAGAATGGAGAGGAGACAAGAGTAAATCACCATTGCTATTCTTTGCCTCATCCTTCTCAAAAATCTCTGCTTTAGAATAAAGGCTTTTCTCACAGGCATAGCAAAATATATAGCTGCATTTTTTTCAGAACTAAAAGCTATGCACTCTTGGTATCATTTTTAAAAAGTGCTAAGAGTACCTGCCTGCAGCTATAGCCCTGTGGCATCCGATCCCGTCAGATCTCGGAAGCTAAGCGGGGTCGGGCCTGGTTAGTACCTGGATGGGAGACCGCCTGGGAACACCAGAAGCTGTAGGCTTGGGAGAAGGACCTGGCAAACCCCTCCCAAAAAGCAATCTGCCATTGAAAACCCTATGAACAGCAGAGAAGCACTGACAATAGTGTTTCCCCTGTTGTATAGAGGGTCGCTATGAGTCGGATACCGACTCGATGGCACCTAACAACAACAACAACAACAAGAGTACCTAGTTTAGCTCAGTTGGTAGAATGCTGCTCCACACTCTCTGAGGACCCAGGTTTGATCCCCAGCACAGCAAAAATGGGAGAAGGACATGGCAATCCACTCCAGAAGCAATCAGCCATTGAAAACCCTATGAGGGTCACTATGTATTGGACTCCACTCAAAGGCACCTAACAATGAGAGTAGCTGCATAATGGAGCATGCCTGTAATCCCAGCAACTAGGGAGGCAGAAGCAGGAGGATCAGGAGTTCAAAGCCAGAGGTGGCTTGCTTAGCGAGACTCTGTCTCAAAACAAAAATAAAAAAGGCGGTTGGGGGTGCAGCTCGGTGGTAAAGCACTTGCAAAGTATGTGTGAGACCCTAGGTTCAGCTCCCTGGTAGTGAAAGAAAAAAAAAGTTTTTGTAAAGTGCTGGGTTTCTTTAAAATTAAGCTTTAGTGTAATACGTTTAACTAGGCACCTAGAAGTGCTTCCCTGAGTAAGTAAATACTACTATTTCTTCTCAGATAAAAACATCATCTGATACATTTCTTAGAGATACCATAACTGTAAAAAAAGACAAAAACAAAAAGAACAAAAAACAAAACAAATAAAAAGCAATAAATAACTAACACTGGCTGCCAGGAAGCTCCAATCTAAATGCTATGCCCAAATTCGACAATTTCCTTAGCCCAACTTTCTGTCACAAACTTTGTTTTTCCTTTTCTTATGTAGATCTTATAAATTCTTCTATCTTTAAATGACCTTATTACACATGATTCTTAGATTTTTGTGGTCACATGATTTTTAATTTTTTTGAGTAATTTTTCTTTATTTTAATGACTATCAGGTAAGCATTTCCTTTTCTGAAGTGGCAATATATAAATAATAACAAAAGCATTGAATATAATAAGCATACAGGCAGAGCATTAGTGTGTTGTTGTTGGGTGCTATAGAATCAGGTCTGACTCATGGCAACCCTCATAGGGTATTCCATGGCTGATTGTTTTAGGATTACTTTGGGAGTGAATTGCCATATCCTTCTGATTTTTGCAGGCATTTGCTTATATACCAGTAATTATTCTACTAATTTCAATCCATGTAAGGTAAGGAAATGTAGGGCTGTAGAAGTAGGGAAAACACCTTTGAAATTATCTGATTCAACTGCATTTTTAAAAAATATATAATTAAAAAATCAATTGCATTAAATTCCCACCTTCCTGTTCTCATTTACTATGAATTAGACAAGTACATATAAATTAGCAAATGTTCCTTTTGAAACATAAGCTGAAGTATGTCACTACTCTGTCAAAATCCTCAGTGACTTCTCCTTTCACACAAGCTGAAGCCCCTTGCTCTGTGTGCTCTGATTATCATATTTACTCGTTTAAGAACATTATTTACTGTTCTCTAATAGGGCTTAACTCAGTTGGTAAAGTGCCACTCTGAACTCTCTGAGGCACGAGTTCGATCCCCAGCAACACAAAAACAGGAGAAGGACCTGGGAATCCACTCTTGAAACAACTGCGAAACAATCAGCCATTGAAAATTCTATGAATAGCAGAGAAGCACTGACACAGTGCCGGGCATGACACAGTGTCAGGGAGTGTTTCGTTCTGTTGTACACAGGGTTGCTATGAGTCAGACCCAATTTGATGGCACCTAACAACAGCAACAAAAAATCCCTGCAATGTCTTTAAGGAGCCCCATGGCCTGGCTGGCCTGCTTCCTCTCTGCCCTCACCTCCTCCCACTTTCCCCGGGCTCCCTCTTCCCTGCCACTCTCATCTCCCTGGTTCCTCTCCCACGTCAAGTTGTACTTTTTTCTGCCTGAGACACTCTTCTATCAGAGAAACTAACACTGCCCACTCCCATACCTCCTTCAGGTCTTTGCTCAAATGTCACTTTGTCACAGAAGTCTTCTCTGATCAACTTATCTGCAATAACAAGCTCATCTCCCCCACAGTTCCATGCCATCCCATCTCCAGACAGTACTATCTCTGCACCAGTCCCAGTCTGACTATAACGCAAAGCATTAATCACCTTCCCATATATGATGCAGTTTCTTTCTTCACATTCTTCTCCCTCCACTACCGTAGAAACTCCAGGCCAGCAGGGTTTTGCTTTCCTTCTGTTGTGTTCATTACTGTGCCTCCAGCACCTAAATCTGGCATCTATGAGGTAATAAGTAGGTTCAAAGTAAAAAGATGGAAAAGATATACCATGCAAACATTATAAAAAAAGAAAAAGCAAACATCCAGACATGGTGGGGCACACCTGTAATCCCAGCATTCAAAAGGCTGAAGGAAGAGGAGAGCTGTGAGTTTGAGGCTAGTCTGGGCTACATAGTTGGCTACAGAGTAAGACTCTGTCTCAAAAAAACATTGTAGACTGTACAATACACCTGTAATCCCAGTGACTCAGGAGGCCAAAGCAGGATTTTGAGTTTAAGGCACAATTTAGCAAGACCCTGTCTCAAGATAAAAAAATAAAAAAGGGGTGGGGGTGCCTCTCAGAGGTAGAGCACTTGCCTAGCACGTGTGAGGCCGAGTATAATTCTCCAGTAGTCCCTCCCCCACAAAAAAAGCAAGAGTGGCTATATTAATATGAGATCTTCAAAATTACTAAAGACAAAGATACTAAATAATGACAAAAGACTCATACCATTAGGAAGGCATCCAATCTTAAATATATATTCACCAAAAACATAATGAGAAGAAAAAAGACAAATCCATAATTATAGTTGGGAACTTCAATACTCTGTAGTTGGCAAGTACTAGAAGTACCAGACAGAAAGTCAAGCAGGGAACTGAACCAGTAACCAACCATCAGGACATAAATAACATGAATAGAACACTCCACACTTACACATTTTTGTTGTTGTTGTTGTTGTTGTTCCTGCAGTACTGGGAGTTGAACCCAGGCCATCACGCTTACATGCTTTTGCAAATGCTGTACCATTGAGCTGTACCCCGGGCCCATTTTTTACTTTTTGAGAAATGGTCTCACTAAATTATGCAGACTGCCTCTGGTCTCGAACTTGCAATCCTCCTGCCTCTGCCTCCCGAGTCACTGGGATTATAGGCGTGCGCCACTGTGCCCAGAATTATTGTTGTTGTTAGGTGCTGTCGAGTTGGTATCCGACTCATAGTGACCCTCATAGGGTTTTCAATGGCTATTTCAGGATTGCCTTGGGAGTGGATTACCAGGTCCTTCTCCCATTTTTGCGGTGCTGGAAATTGAACTCGGGACCTCAGAGACTACAGCCAGTGCTCTACCAACTGAGCTAAATCCCAGCCCTATGCCCAGCATTACATATGCTTTTTAAGAGTACATGAAACCAGTGACCAAGACAGGCTACATCCTGGGCTATAAAACAATTTTTTATTTAAAAGCATACATTGTATGTTCTCCATTATTATGAAATCAAAGTAGAAACCAACAGACAGCCAACAGGAAAATGTTCAAATAGTTAGAAATCAAACAACAGACTAATAAATGATCCATGGGCCAAAGAAGTCTCAGCAAAGAAAAATGTATAGAATTGAGTGAAAACACACCATCTTAAAATGTATGAGGTAGAACAAAACTCCCTAGTCACCACATGGGTTGTACAGTGATGTACAGTGATTTCTGGAGTGGGGGTTGGGGGGATACCAACACAGAGGAGAAACCTGAAAAAAACACTATGCCATATGGTCAAGCTCAACATCATGAATGACAAGTCACAACGTTACACATACCCCTAACAGGATACAATGAGATGGCACTTAACCAGTTATCTTTCTCCCCAAAATTCACATCCCCAATTTAACCACAAGAAATACATCAGACAAATCCCAACTTAGGGACATTCCACAAAATACCTGACCCACATTCCTCAGAACTGTCAATGTCATCAAAAACAAGGAGAGTCTGAATAACTGTCAGAGTGCAGAAGAGCCTAAAGGGACATGAGGAATAAATATGATATGGTATCCTGGACAGACATCTGGGATAGAAAAAGAATGTAAGACTTAAAACTGTAAAACTCTTAAAACATAAAGCAAAAGCTCCACAATATTGGGTTAGGCAACAATTTTCTATGAATAAAATACCTACATGTTACCAAATCATAATAGGATCGTTAGAAATAACACAGTGGCCTAACAGTGTCATTCTAACCTTTTTCCAATAATATTAAATTCTTTCTTATAATTCTTATTGAGAAAGATTAAATAAACTCTTTGGGCAAAACTAAGTAACCTCAAAGGTATTTTTGGAGCTCAGGATACTAAAATTGGTTGCATCTTAGAAGCAATGATGTAAACAAACAGAACTAGAATGTTCAGATCATTTTAGAATCCTAACTCATTTATCTCAGAATTTATCTAATTTAATGTCAATGCATAAAGCTGCCAGACAATTAAGGGGTTATCATGACTCTCTCTAGCCTGCAGCGGTAGTCCTGTGGCATCTGATCCTGTCAGATCTCGGAAGCTAAGCAGGGTCAGGCCTGGTTAGTACCTGGATGGGAGACCACCGGGGAACACCAGATACTGTAGGCTTGGGAGAAGGACCTGGCAACCCCCTCCCAAAAATCAATCTGCCATTGAAAACCCTATGAACAGCAGAGAAGCACTGACAATAGTGTTTCCCGTGTTGTACAAAAGGTCGCTATGAGTCAGATACCGACTCGACGGCACCTAACGATGACGATGACTCTCTCTATACAATTCCAGAGAAAGCACTTGGTTTGCCTTACCCAAATTCAAGACTCAATTCAGAGATAATCAAAATTGTGCTTGTATTTTGTGCACTTTTCAACATATAATGCAGACTAAAGGATTCTAGATAACCTCTCTAGAACAGATTATGTGTTAAAATTTTGAGGTTGTTTTTTTTTTCCTTTTTGTGAGACAGTCTTATAGCCCTGACTGGCCTCAAATTCAATCCTCTGCCTCAGTCTCCAGAGTGCTGGGATTACAGGTGGAAGCTACCATCCCTGGCTTGTGTCAAAGTTTTAAGGATAGCTATCACCCACTCTCTACAGGATGAATGTGTTCTAGCCAGCAATGTAGACTACACTTACTTTTGACGATTCCTAGGTTTTCAATGTTTACTTCCACACAATAATGGAAGAGATCTTTCAAAGCCCCATTTCCAAAAGCTTATAAGTATAATAGAGATGAATGAATTCATATCGTTAAAAGTATGATATTTAGAGCTGTAAAAAGAGGGGACAAACTTCAGCTCAGAAGTACATATCTACTGGTCAAATTCACTTAAATTTATGTATAAACACTTTAGTTTTAAAGTCATTTTTGGCTTCCAAATATTTTATGAGGCAGTCTCCATTCTGGGTAAGCTGGAGGAAGGTGGCTTCCAGTGTTTCACCCTGTAGTTACTGTGTTAGAACTTATGGGGTAATGCCATAGGAGTCTAAATTTTTATCAAGATTCTTGAGTATTTTCATGCATGATTAAGATCAGTTGCTCTGATGTAAGCTACCACTTACTGGATAAGCAGGTTGCTTTGTAATCATTTTACTTTTTCCAAATAGGAGATCTCCCCATTTTTCTAGAGGGGTAGAGCTTTGAGATTACTAAAATATATTAAGAAGTGAGTACAAATTTCAACATTTATCACAGACATTGAAGGCAAGGGGATTTCCTGGGAAACTTCTTTTTAACAAAGGCCCATGTAAGGCAATGCTCTTCTGAGAACAGAAGAAACTACAGATACGAATGTCTACAGCTAAACGTTGATGGAAAACTTCTGGCCAGCAATAAGGCCAACTGTGCAAACCTCTTCAATGTTTGTGCTAATGCTGGGGAGCAGAGCTATCTGAGCTACTAGCACCAGTTAGTTTTGTGAGGAAACTGCACAATCCCTTGTCAAAGCCTAGCATCAACTCCTTCAGAGCCATTTGCAGAGAATCTGCCCCTTTGCCCACTTACATACCAATTTTCTGTCTACTATTTTGTCTTGTTATTTTGCCAAACTATAAGTACTACATTTACTTTTAACCACTTTTAGCAAATTCAAGGCAAACTACAAACAGAAAATTATATATAACTATATGTCCCATGGCCCCTGGTAAAATACATTGGCCATGCATTCATTCAATAGACACTTCATAATGCCTTTTCTGAAATAGAAGCCCTGCTCGTGTTAAAAACTTCATAAATATTTGTCTTTTTGGTTTGACTTTTCAATATAATATTGAAATTCTGACTTTAAGCTAGAAGTAGCTTCTTACTATCAAATATAAAAATTCACATATTTATGAATTCCCATCTTATATTTTTGTATCACTAAAGGCTAAGATCTCATCAAAAATTATTTTGCCAATTCTCAAGAGAAACTAATAGTTTGAATCTTGAATGTTACTCACAGACTTGGTTTCTAGCCCAGAGTATTATTGGGAGGCAGTAGAACCTTTAGCAAGTAGGGCCCAGTATAAGGCAGTTAGGTCATTGGGGACAGACCCTTGAAGGAGATCCTGGGACCTTCTCTCTCTCTCTGATTCTCAGTTACCACAGGTGATTAGGCTGCTTACCAGACACTCCCCCACCCACGGTGTGCTGCCTTACTACAAGCCCAAAGCAGCTGGTCAAGTGGCCATAGACTGGAACCTCTGAAACTATGAGCCAAAGTATACCTTTCTTCTTCTTAAGTTGATTGTATCTCAGGTGTTTTATTACAGTGACAGATAATTAACAAGGAAACTATCATCTACCTTAGCAAGTAAGAGCCAGGGGAAGGAGGAAGTGGGTAAGTCTGAATGTTGTTGTCAGCTTAATCAGTGCATATGCAAAAAGACTGCTGAAACCAAGGCATTTTAGTGAAATGACAGACTATTTTACAGACTCAAAGACACAGAGATAGCAGGTATTTCTTAGAGATTATCTAATCCAATGTTTTATCTTGCAAATTTAGAAATTTATCTGTTAAGATTACTGGCATGCCTTTTGTTTACTATTCAGAAACACTGTATTAAATTTCACATTAAATCACACAAAAATAAGATATTCTATTTCCTCAATCTCTATACTATGACCACTATTCTATGTTTATGATTATAAGAGATGAGTCAATAATTACATAGTGATTACATACTGTAATTATTGTTAAACAAGAAATCTGCAGAATTCTATCACCCTATAACTGAGATCAAAACAAACCTAGCATATTTCATGAACTCAAAACCCTAAAACATTTCATATGCAAAACACCTAAACCATACCAACTTCTAATTTATGCACAGAAGTTTTGTCTAATCTTTATGAATGGGTTTATAATAATTTTTTCAGGCCTACAAAAGGTCTGTAAAATTTTGTTGAGCCTTCCCTTGGGTTGAGGATGAAACAAAGATAGAGTTTTGACTTATATTTTATAATTCATGTAACATTTTATCAGAATACATCCTTTTATTTTAGGTCATCATCGATTTTTCATTACTTCAATAGGACTATGGTTCTAATTTCTGGACCATTTTCAGCCCATCTCCCTTCCAGAGGCCTGTTGAACAATGCTGTAGAATATCACTTGGCCAAGCATTCAGTATTGGTTTTTCTTCTGGCATGTATCATCAAAAAGGAGACAATCTGCCCTTTACTGAGCAGCTGAATTCACATTGCCAAAGGGAAAAGAAAGAAAATGCAGTCATATACCTTTACTGTCTGGAGAAGCAGAATCAGTAATTCCAGAAAACTTCCTCACCGACACTCTCCAATATTAACTGAAGCCACAAACAAACCTGGCTGTAAGTACAATTAAAACTCTTATCTGAATTGGCTTATACAAGTACTTCTCTTATTTAAAAATCTGCACAAGTTTCACATGCATGAAATGGAATAGATGGTGGCTAGAGGAATGGGCAGCACACAAGATTCTGCATTATAGATTAAATTTTATGAGCCATTGAAGGACTTATGGAAAACCTTTGGAGTCAAACTGTATTCAGCCTCAAAGTTTTTTAAGAGGATAATATTTGATATTAATCATAACCTTTCTCTCACTGCTCAATATTCCTAGTAAAATAAAGCAATTTAGAAAAGCAAAGGACAGACACATTGTGAATTTTTCTGTTTTAATCTAATCAATTTAAAAACATAAAAATCCCAGCAGCTGTTCAAATGGAGTGTCCGAAGAACTCAGAGTTAAAAAATTGAAAAGCCAGAGACTTGTTACTTTTCTCTTCTTTTTTTAGGTTACAATTTACAGAATACATATGTATCTATAAGAGGTAAAAATGAGATGAAATTCTTTTATATTTGGGAGTTTCCAACAATTGGATGGCAGTACTCTATCACTTGAAAACAGTTGAGAAAGACTGTCAGGTTTAAAACATCTGTTTTTTCCCTACCTAAATTAAATTTCCCTTACTTCTAAATGTCCATAACAGTTTGTTTGTAGCAGCCTAATGCTTAATTAGCTATTGAAAACCCTATGAATAGCAGAAAAGCACTGTCAAATGTAGTGCTGGTAAATGAGCCTCCCAGGCCAGAAGGTATTCAAGAAACAACGGGGAAGAGCTGCCTCCTCAGAGTGGAGTTGACCTTAATGACAGGAATGGAGTAAAGCCCCTGGGACCTCCTTTTGCTGATGTGACATGACTCAAAATGACAAGAAACATAGTTGCTGCAACATTGGGCTCAATTATAAAAAGATCATGTTCATAGCACAGCGTTGGGTAGTGTTTTGTTCCGTTGTACATGGGGTCGCAATGAGTCAGCTATGACTCAACAGCACCCAACAACAATAACAATGCTTAAACTTGGCCTCATGTTTACATAGTGTGACTATCTGACTTATTATCCAATCCAGGACATTTGAAAGTAAAAGGGGGTAAAATTAATAATTATGCCAGGATAAGAGGGGGTCATGACATAAGGGCTTCCTAGCATTCTCTTAATTCTTCTAGCGTAGAAGCTCAATGATATGGGCAAGTTGATAATTAATTATATTTCTCAAAATACTACACTATATTAAACGAAGCATTCAAGTTTGGGAAGTGAATGAACAAATAAACTCGGGAAGAATTTCACAGCTACTTAGGAAAACACAAGTGTGTGTATACATTCCAACTCCTTTGACAAGGTCTAAGTTTGTAACTCAATACTTAAAAATCCAAGAAACCCAGCAACTCCATGCCCTGTCTCACCAAAAACAAATCCAAGAAAAAAATGAGGATGGAAATTATTTAGGCTATTCCATTAAATATATTCTAATGTTCTATGTGTAATATTGTTGTATAATACTAAAGGACCTAAAAGTGTTCAAATCCTAACAACAGCATCTTAAGTCACCATTATTCAAGAAAAAGCTTCTGAATCTATTGCATACTTCTGGCAACTGAATAATCTGGGAATCTATCTCCCTCCCAAAATGAATATTTTCCTTTGCTATATAATTGTTTCATGAATATCTACTATATAAAATCCACATTTTTAAATTAAATTGAAATCTTTGCCCCAAAAGGGGAACATCTATAGCTCTACTGTGGCTACTTCGATTCTTAAAAGAATAAAAGTAAGCCAGGTGTTATGGTGCATGCCTATAATCCCAGTGATTTGGGAGGCTGAGGGAGGGGGATTGTAGGTCCAAGGCCAGAGGCAGCCTGTGCAACTTAATGAGACCTTGTCTCAAAATAAGAAGTAAACAAAGGACTGGGGTAAGCACTTGTCAAACACATGCAAGGCCCTTGATTCAACCTCTAGTACTCAAAATAATAATAATAATAACAATAACAACAACAACAACAACAACAACAGAAGAGTAATTTAAAAATTGTATTCTTAGTGATCAAATCTAGTATGTGTATGTGTCTAGCATATTCAAAACTGCTATGGTTTTCTTTGTACTATGTAAGTACTGATCTTACCCTGCTTCCCACTAACTTTGTATCAGCAGATCTAGTTTTCATTACAACTAGTCTTGGCTGGTAGCAAAAGCAATTGATGTTGTTAAAATATTTATCAGTTCATTTCAATTCCATTGTGGCTTGTTGCACAGACATAAAACCACAGCCTTTATCATACATGCCACTTCCTGTAATTCACAAATCAGCCCAATTCCACTATTCATTATATAATATACCATTTAACAAAATGTGAAGGAAGGAAGGAAGGAAGGCCAGTCATTACAATCCACTTGGCTCTTTTAAAAAATTCTTTCCCCAGAAAGAAAGATGAAAAAATCTTGAAAACATGAAGACACATTTCCTAAGAACTTTTCTTTGCTGTGATGTTGGTCAATTATATATGTCTCTGTCTGCAACAATGGGGAAGCTGAAGTAACAAGGAAGCAACACAAATACCTAACTTTACTTTTATTCTTCCTCATACCTCAAATTTAAGCAATTTACTAACAAGTAACAAAACAAAGAATGCAAACTTCACTTCCTATTCAACCTGTAGTATTGCAACTAATAAATAGTGATGTGGTCAGAATGTGGCTGCTAGAAGGGAGGAGAAGCACAGGAGATGCAGAAACTGGGCAAGGGGACCTAATCACACTGCCCAAGATGCCTCCCCTTTAAACTCCCTTTGTAAGGCACAGGGAAGTTTGGTCCTTCTTAAATTCACTTCTTGGGCAGTCAAGAATTTAAATTTTTATTTTTAAATAAATTTGGACAGAGATGACCGACCTCAACAGAATTTCACTTTTGTAAAAAATTAAATTTCTTGAGTAATATCTTTTGTTTCTAATCAAGTCATAAATTCAAGTAATGCAGTATTCCAATGAAATTGTTCAATCCAGGCCCCAAATAACCTTTAGTAATGAAATGGGGCAGGAAAAAATTGGCCTAGCACCAAATGCAGGCTCCAAAATATTTAAATAGCAAACCTAAGAAACACCATAGAGTAAGCAAAGTTAATGCTCCACAGTTATTCCATAATCAAGGAATGCATATTGCTGACCTAAAGAGTATACAGACACATATCAAGCACATACCATTCATTCATTCATTTATTTAAAAAAACATTTACTGACCTCCACTACCATTTAAGGCCCTGAAAATGTGAAAAGGGATATCAAAATTTTCACCTTCAAGGAGATTGATACTCACGCATGGTATGAACAAATAATATTTGCACCAGAAGAGGCAAGTACAAAAGTACTATGATAGAACACATAGTAATACGAGATTTTTGTCTTTGGTGACAAAATACAGGTGTCACTGAGAAGGTGACATTAAGCTAAAACAGAGAGGACAAGAACTTACTAAAAGTGGGCAGATTTTGACATTCAGGAAAGTTTAACTTATATTCCACATAGGCTAGCTTTGGGCTCTTGCTAAATTTATTGTTGTTAGGTACCATCAAGTCGGTGTCACAGCAACCCTATGTACAACAGACAAAACACTATTGCCATCTGAATAGCAGGGTGTTCAATGGCTAACTATTTTGGGCAAGTGGGTTGCCCAGTCCTTCCCTCAAGCCTACAGCACCTGGTATTCCCAAGTGGTCTCCCAATCAAGTACTAACCAGGTCCAACCCTGCTTAGCTTCTGAGATCTGATGGGATCGAATACCATGGTGGTACAGCTGTAGGCTGAATTGTTGTTGTTAGGTGCCCTCAAGTCGGTATCTGATCAATAGTGACCCTATGTACAACAGATGAACCACTATTGTCAGTGCTCTGCTATTCACAAGGTTTTCAATAGCTAATTTTGTTTTGAGAGTGGGTTGCCAGGTGCTTTTCCCAAGCCTACAGTACCTGGTGTTCCCAAGCGGGCTCCCATCCAACTGCTAACCAGGACTGACCCTGCTTAGCTTCTGAGATCTGACAGGATAGGACAACACAGTGGTATAGCTGCAGGCACAGACTAAATTAGTCTTCATAAATTCTCTCTAGAATGAAAATAATCAAAACTTTTGTATTTCCTGGAAGAAAAAGTTTTAGATTTTTAGATTTTAGATTTTCAGATTAGGGATATTCAATCTAAAAAATCCATGCAAATACCCCAAAATCTGAAAAACTCTAAAAGATTTCTGGGCCCATTATTTCAGACAAGGCATACAGTACTTCTATACAGACAGCTTCTTTATCAACTTGTTGTTGTTGTTGTTGTTGTTGTTGTTGTTAGATGCCATCGAGTCGGTATCCGACTCATAGCGACCCTCATAGGGTTTTCAATGGCTGTTTTGGGATTGCCTTGGGAGTGGATTTCTAGGCCCTACTCCCATTTTTGCGGTGCTGGGAATTGAACTCCAGACCTCAGAGATTGCAGCACAGCGCTCTGCCAACTGAGCTAAATCCCAGCCCTCTTTATCAACTAAACAGCAATAAACAAAGTAAATCATTATTTGTTAAGAACTAATAAACCTTGATGTTAGAAAATTTCTGATGCATGGATTCAAAAGATAATTGTAGTGCATAAAATCTTCTTATACTAATACTAACCATTGACAAGATATTTACGTTTTATTGAACCATAACTGTAGAGAAAGGAGAAAAGGAATGCTTGTCTATTAGAAAAACACTCAAAATTCTTAGGTCTCTATGGGCTTAGTTAAGCCTAAAATAAGATTACTTGAGACAGATGCCAAATTAGTGCTAGACAAATCAATTATTACAATAAACTATAGGGAAAAATACATGGTATTTCCTAATGCTTTCTGAAGAAAAGACTATTCACTGCTTCACAGATTTGTCAGAGTTATGGTTTTGTTTTTGTCATTTACAATTATGTACATAACCTTAAATTGTTAGGGCTAGCAAATTATATGACATCTATGGAAGGTCATAAGTAAAATCTAAGATTGAAATCATCTCTACAATTCTAATAAAAGCTTACTAATAAATGAATATATGCATAAAAGTAATTACCATCCTATAAAATACAGCCTACAAAGCTTTAAAAAACATAAAAAATAAAACCTTGGGGTTATTACTCATTATTAATGAAGTCACAGGGTGATTATGTCCAAAAAGCAGCACTTTAGTCTGGGTCAAATAA
Source organism: Pedetes capensis (assembly GCA_007922755.1). NCBI lineage: Eukaryota > Metazoa > Chordata > Mammalia > Rodentia > Pedetidae > Pedetes > Pedetes capensis. The sequence goes on along the minus strand of VMDO01006279.1, from coordinate 41,021 downwards.
GAGATTTCTAACACCTTCCAGTTTCAGACATCTCTATTGTGTTCAGTAAAACCAATAACCATAAAAGCACTAACTCTACACAAATACATTTAGCCTTTTTAAAAAGACTTCAAGGTATCTTGCTAGCTTTCAGCTATGAAAATCTGTGTCATAGATGGTGCTGTTTACATCAAATAAAATATCCATGAAAGAGACGCGCTATAAATTCATTATGAAAAATTCCACCTTCAGCCAGGTGCAGTGGCACAATCCTATAATCCCAAAAACTTGGGAAGCTGAAGCAGAAGGATCTCAAGCTCAAAGCCAAAAGCAACCCGCATAACCCAGCAAGGGCTTATTTCAAAATAAAATATAAAAAATGGATTGGAGGTGCAGCTCAGTGGTAGAGCACTTGCAAAGTATATGTGAAGCCCTGGGTTTAACCCCCAAGTACCACAAAAAAACACAAACAAATAAATTAATAAGAAAGAAAAGAAAAATTCTACCTTCAGGCTAGCTTATATAATGTAATTTATTAAATATTTCAAGAAAACTTATTGAAGTGAAATGTTATTAACATTCTTCTATAACCATTTAAAGTGTTTTTTCTGTTTTGTGTGTAAGTGCAAAAAGCAGACTATTAGGAAATAATTTCAATCTTTATGACAAAGCACTGTAAAATTTCTCAATGGTTGAATATGTTGGAAATATATCAGCATTCACGGGAATCATTCTCCCATTGTCTAAGTTCTCTGAAGAGACATATCCCGTCCCAGTCCCTACTCTTGGAAGTAGTGCTTTAGTAATTATCTAAGGGCAGGATTTCTAGAATGGCAGAATGAGATGCTTAGAGAAACCTCCTCCTCTCCCCAACACATTAAACTAGAAAAAATTAGTAAAGACAATGACTCACAGTCTCTGGAAATTGATCAAAAAGCTTGCAACAAATTGTAAAACATTTACTCAACAAAATTTTGAGAAATTCAGTAGTACCAGTGGGGATCCATGGCATTCAAGCCAGAGGCTGCACCTCTCCTACAACTCCACGCTAGGAAGAGCTATTTTAGTGACAGTTCTTATCACCCACAGATCCCTGGGGTGGAAGAGTTATTCTAGTCAGTTTTCATAGTTGGTGAACATCAGCATGTGGCCCTTCTCATAGCTCTGTACCACAGAAGACCAATCCCAAGCAGGCAGTGGCAGCCAGGCAGGACCCCTTTTGCCTCTCCCGACTTCCAGTGCCAGACACAGTGGGATGGATGGTCAGATCAGTTCCTAATCCCTTCGTGTAAACACACACTCAGCTTCTGCTGCATAGGCAGGTCCAGGCAGGACACCTTGTAAAGAATGACCGCCTGCTCATTCACCAGCACTAGATCCACAGTTCAATAGTGCTAGGAGAGGGTTGAAGCAAGCTTCAAGACTGCCAGAACCTTCCCTTTCCAAGAAACCAGACTCTCAGGATCAGACCACAGAATAATCTATGTTTTAGAGCATTATGGAAAAGAGCAATGAGCTAGTGTTATGAGCTGAACTGTATTGTCCCCAAATCCTCTTCCCAAATCTGTGAATTTGACCTTATTTGGAAAGAGGGTCATTGCCGATATAATCAAATAAAAGTTAAGGTCATCAGAACGGGTCCTACTCCAATATGACTGATATCCTAACAAGAAGAGGAAATTTTAGACACATCACAGAGAGATGAACACGATGTGAACAAAAAACTCAGAGGCAGAGATTGCTCGTGAACCAGAAGTCAGACTTCTCTGTAGGTTTTAGAAGGAGCATGGCCCTACTACCACATTGATTTTGGACTTCTAGCCTACAGAACTGTGAGACAGTAAGTTTCTACTGTTTGAAGTCACCTGGTTTATGGTAATTTGTTATAGTCATCCTAGAAAACTAATACAGTTGAGAATTAGTAGAGGCTAACAGTATATGATTTCAATACACACAAGCTAGTCAGAAGCTCAACAGAGATCAGGGGAAAGAGGCAAAGGAACGCCATCCCACACAACAATCCCTGATGGTTCAGAGGCCTGTTCTCATGTGTGAGGCAGTGTCTTCTGAGGATCAACCCGAAGGGAACATGCTGTGCTGGACCCAGGGAAGCAGGAAACCTCCCTGAATGTTCAATGAACCTTGGGAAATATATTGTGTTATGTAAAAGAAGCCTGTCACAAAAATAACATGCTACATGACTCAATTTACAGGAAATGTCCAGAAGAGACGAATCTATAGAGACAGAAAGGAGATTAGCAGATGCCTAGGGCTGGTGGAGTGGGGGAATGGGAGTGACTGCTGAAGGAGCACAGAGTTTCTTTTTAATGTGATGGTTGCATAACTCCGAATGTACCACATGAATTCTATACTTTAAATGGAGAAACTGTACAGTAAGTGATTTATTAATAAAGCCATTACTTAATAAAGCCATTACAAAAAAATCTATCCACATGCACACCTTATGAAGAACTAGAGTGGAGTAATGTAATATCTAAGCAACATGAAGAGCACTGTGTTTAAACAGGTCAAGCTGGGGATGACGACAGCTTCAACTCTGCCAATAGGAACAGGAAAGAAAGGAAAAACAAGGTGTCGGAAGAACTAACAGCTGTACTTAAGGTCAGAGGTGAGAAAGTCAGGGGAGACAGATGGCTAGGACAATACCCAATATGACAATGCATGTCACTACACTTAGGTCCCTTGGTAGTAAGCACATGACAATCCGGGTAAAATCTGTTTCTCCTTGGGGAGGAGACTTTCAGATATGGCTATTCCTCTGTCTGTGTGGCAGGTCTGCTTCTCCAAAGAATGCTACTCCCTAAGCCAGGCCCTGGAAACAAACCACCACACTGCCAGATCCAGGCTGTGTCCTATGACTAGCCCATCAACCTTGATGCCAAAGAACAATCTGCAAAAAAAGGCAAGGATGTTTTTTGATCATAGCGTTCTTTTAAGAATTAAATGTGTTATTACATATAAAAGAGCTCAGACAGTGCCTAGCACCTGGTCAGCATAGTCTAAACATCCATAAAATGAAAAGAATTATAATGTATTACCAAGCTGAACACACAAACATTTCTATGAAGAAAAACTAAAACATCTAAGGAAACTGTGTACTTATAATTCTCTTCACTAAGAATGGAAGTTTTGGCAGAACAGCCAGGTCCACTGACAGACCAAAGAGATGATCAAGGCCAAGATAGAAAAACAGCAAGAAGTACATTAAACCCAACTCCTTCCTGTTTACTTTGGACAATTAAAAAGTTTATAAAACCAGATTTTAACCAATTTTGGTTAGTACTGTCAATTTGGATTAATTAAAATATAAATGTGGTTTATAGTTTTAAATAAGAAGTCATAGTTTATATATTCTTTAGCTCCTATAAAGTAAAAGACCATCAATTTCTCTTAATGTACATTGGCTTCTTAAAATTAGCATGCACAGTATCTCCTCATGAAAATATTTTTAACAAACGAAATACTTGAAAAGATAGTCTTAAAATAATACTCAAAACTATATAAAGAGAAATTAATTTAGAATACAATGAGAAAAGGGTGTCATGGTGTGTGCCTATAATTCCAGAATTCAGGTGGTGGAGGCAGAAGGATCACTAGTTCAAGGCTAGCCTGGGCTATATGAAGAGAGCAGAGGGGAGGAGAAGGGAGGACAAGGTGGGAGGCAACAGAGGTGAGCAGAGAGGGGAGGAGAGGGGTAACAGAGCAGGGATGAGAGAGGAGAAGGACAATGTAAGGATGTTTATGTAGACTGCTATGTAACACAGATATACTGTGGCAATTTTAACTCTTTCTTGCCTGTAAGATTTACAGTGTTTCTCTGATAAATATTTTGCATTTTTTAAAACATATATTAATATAAGCTGATTTGCTACTTTGTTGTTAGTTGTTGTTAGGTGCTGTCGAGTCAGTATCCGACTCATAGCGACCCTCATAGGGTTTTCAATGGCTGACTGTTTCGGGATTGCCTTGGGAGTGGATTTCCAGGCCCTACTCCCATTTTTGCGGTGCTGGGAATCAAACTCCGGACCTCAGAGACTGCAGCGCAGCACTCTACCGACTGAGCTAAATCCCAGCCCGAGCTTCCATATAATAAATGTTTGGCTTGGTCTTTTTTTTAAAGATTAAAAACACTAGAGAAATTTGGAATCACCCTTCAGAAACAAAATTGGGAAGTGAAGGGAGACTTATTTTTTTAAACCTAGGTACATTCATATTGTTTCACATATATCTAAGTTCCTTTTCCAAAGCATAAAATGTTAACACTAGAAATGGTCAAGCCCAACTCATTTCTTTGCCCAGATTATTGCTGTTGTTAGATGCCGTTGAGTCAGTATCGACTCATAGTGACCCTATGTACAACAGGAGAAACTGTTGTTAGTGCTTCTCTGCTATTCATAAGGTTTTCAATGGCTGATTGTGTTTTGGGAGTGGGTTGCTGGGTCCTTCTCCCAAGCCTGCAGCACCTGGTGTTCCCAGGTGGTGTCCCATCCAAGTGTTAACGAGGCCCAACATTGCTTAGCTTCCAAGATCTGATAGGATTGGATGCCACAGTGGTACAGCTAAAGGCCTTTCCCAGATTAAGACACTATTAAATCCAGAGGATATAAGCAACTTGACTATGGTTGTACAAGGAGCCCCTGGCAAATCAAGTCTCTCTGATTACACTAATGTGTCTCTGCCTCTCTATATGCACTCACAGTTGGGAGCTATAATCTTTTCTACTAAGGATCATGCTATGCAGGCTAGTAATAAATAATGACACAGTTACTAGGTATATCTGACCCTTACTAATGTTTAATACAGTTCTTAGTGTGTTTCACATTCATTCTGACAATTGAGGTTATCCTAAACCTTGAATCCTTCAACATCTCCCCTTGGCCTCATGCAAAAAGATCTTGTCTCTTTCCTCTTCATTTCCTATCCTCCTGCAACAGCTTCTCCCAAATGAAATAAATGTGGTAGTATTTTTTTTCCTTTTCCACATTTAGGTCTGAGAGAATTCCCACTTTATATGTAAGTCTAATTAGATGCTAAGGTTTAGCTCAGTTGCCAGAGTGATGCTCTGCAGTCTCTGAGGTCCTGGGTTTGATTCTCCGCACCACAAAAATGGGAAAAGGCTGTGGCAATCCACTCCCAAGGCAATCAGCCATTGAAAACTCTATGAGGGTCACTATCAGTTGGATGCTACTCAACGCACCTAATAACAATGTAAGTCTAACAACAGTACTTACCTTTCAATCCCATTTTAAAAAAATAACTTTAGAAACATACTGAGAACATTTACTAATATCTCCCTTTGGCTGAATCTTTCCATTTTCAATGAGGAGGACGCATGAAGTTTTTTGTTTTTTTTTAAAGAAACAGAAAAGGGAAAGAAAACGAAGAAGGAAAAGCTGGGAAGAGACACATTTGGAGCTAAGAATTCATGGTCTCGACAACAGGGCAATGGAGAGGGGAAAAGGATTAGGACAGAAGAAATGGAAACTGAAAACATGAATATGAGCCATTCTAGAAGATTACTTGCAGTGTGGTGTATAAACAATGGCTCAGTCTCAAATCAAAATGACTGGCAGAAAAACTGTATCAATGACAAAGAGGAAGTAAGAAAGTTGGTTTGGGGGTGTGGTGGGTGACCTTTTGAATTTGAGAAGACAGTGAAACATCAGAATCAAAAATGCCCCAAATTAACAGCACTGCTGCCAAGAAGAGTATGCCTTTGACACATAACTGGCTTTTATAGCACTTTCTCTTTGCATTTTGGTATTTACATAGGTAACTCTAATTCAATGTTGGACAACACTAAACTATTGTTTCCAATGTAACTACAGTCTTAAGTTATCTATGAACAGAGTATCTGGATGGGAAAGATGTTTTATCCTATGTTCACTAATTCTTTGATACCTCTCCTTTCTAAAGGTGTAGAGTCTAATGCCTTTCCTATTAAATGTGCTCTAGACTTAGTGATTTGCTCCTAACAAAAGAATGTAGTAGAATTGATACTATACCCCTTTTGAGCTATTATTTTTATACAGCCTCCGTGCCTCCCCTTCTCCCTTCCTTCTCTTCTTCACATGCCCCTATCTTCTTCCTAGGTGCCTGCTCTAGGGGAAGCCAACCACATCATGAGGGTACTTCAGCAACCCAGGAAGAGGCCTGGCATAGGAAGGAAAGAGGCCTCCTCCCAACAGCACCAACCTTGTAAACACGTGGTCAAGCCACCTTGAAATGCTCCAGGCCCAGTTAAGCCTCAGACAATGCTAGATTGTTATTCCACACACATCTCTTTTTAGTCAAGTAAAACAGACAAAAAAAAAAATCTGTGTGTGTGTGTGTGTGTGTGGATTCAAGATATACAACATAATATTTTCACATACATGATGAAAGATGTCAGTAGACATCCCAACAGCCACCTCATAAGAAATTTCAAGCTGGAACAGCCCAGGTTACTGGCCCCAGATTCCCAACCCCCAGAAAATATGAGGTAATGTTTTAAGTGCTACATTTAGGGTAATGTGTTATGCAACAAGAAATACTAATATATTTTTTCACCATTATACCACCAGCTATAGCACAGTGCTGATGACAGAGTTGCCAAATGAATGAATGAATGAATGAGGTATTTCACATAATATCCAGCACCTAAGCTATTATAACTGCTCGCTATTGCCAGCTCATCTTATGATCTATCCAAACTATAGTAAATATTGACATTTGTCTTCAAATGATAAAAGTTACTTTTTCCCCCAAGAGGCATGATAAAAATGACAGCAAAATCATTTTTATTAACTTAATATTTACTAATGTAAATACAACATCCTCTCTTTGTATAAACTCAACTTCTAATTTTATTGTTAATTCAATATAGTATGCAACAGATTCTTCACACTGAAGGATAATAATATTTGGAATAAGCCACAGGCAATGGGAAAATGATGAAAGAATTGATGTCTGTCATCCTGCAGAAACAAAAACTAGACAGTGGCTTAAAAGAGAAAGAAACTAATATCTGAACACCTTGTACTATTGTATGTATTATACATACTTCCTCTTGATTAATCCTGATAATAATTCCAAAACACAGGTTTCAGTGGCCTTTTGTACTTTGTCCTTCTTAAGTAGACACAATTAATAGATAATGAAGCTAAGATCTAAAGCCAATAATATCTGATTCTAACACCTATGGACATTCTACTACCCATCATAAGGCCTACTTACTACAGTATTTGGGGGAGTTTATAAAAACTGAAGGCTAAGATTCTTAAAACTCATTTCCCTAGAAAAGGCTACATGATTTATTAGGAGAAATTTGTAAGTATGCAAAATTAAGCATATTTAAAACAAAATTAATTTTGTCTTCCTATAAATCTTTCCGCCTGCAGCTCTACCACAGTGACATCCGATCCCATCTGATCTTGGAAGTTCAGCAGGGTCAGCTCTGGTTAGCACTTGGATGGAAGACCACCTGGGAACACCAGGTGCTGTAGGATTGGCAGAAGGACCCAGCAACCCATTCTCAAAAAACAATCAGCCACTGAAAACCCTATGAAGAGCAGAGAAGCACAGATAATACTGTTTTACATGTTGTACGTAGGGTCGCTATGAGTCGGACCCTGACTTGACGGCATCTAACAATAACAACAAAAAAAATCTTTCTAAATTTTGAATTATTGATTACACTAAAACATCTACATCTGGCCAATTGTGGTGGCCTATGCCTGTAATCCCAGAACTTGGGGAAACTAAGGCAGGAGGACTCTGAGTTCAAGCCCAGCCTGGACTACACAGCAAAGCTTGAGTTACATAGCAAGATCCTGTCACAAAAAACAAGGGCTAGGGATATAGCTCAGTAGTAATGCACATGTAGCCCTTGGTTCAATTTCCAGCACTACAAAAAAGAAGTCCAGTTCTAGTTATATTTATCTAATGCATGAGGTAAATAAAAATTTACATTTAAAATAATTCATAATTCAACTACAATGCTTTAACAAAAACATCATAAATGTGATCAAATGTAAGTACCCTTCTTGAAGTCATATTATTATTTAATGGGCTCTACAACAATATAAAAATGTGACTGCCTAAAACAATGTTTTGAACTACCATGTTGACTTTAGAACTTGCTGCCAAACACACAACTCCTGGCTTGAAATAAGAATTGAATAGATGCTTTAATTTAAATAAGTAAATATTTCAAGTAAACATAGGAACTGAACACATGCACTAAGATTTCCTACCTTCCAAAGCTCAAAATGAATGTTATTTTTTTTTAAAGCCTTACCCACATCAGTCTAAAGAGAGAAGAGGTAAAAGCAATAAATTTTGAAAGCTAGAAAGCACATAAACAAGGAAGAATGATTTAGCAGATTTGAGAAACTCTACCCTTGATTAAATACACTTCATCAACCAAGGATTACTAGCCATGAAAGACAATCAGAAAAGAGTAACTTAGAGAAAGACTATGCAAAGGCAGGAAATACTACTGTCAACATCTTCAGATGGCAGTGATTTATGATTTATGGTCAAACGTACATATATTCCTTCACTGCTCCTGCTTGGGCTTTTTTAGAGTACTGACTTTGCGTCTTGAATAACAGGTAAGTGGAACAGTAGATACCTGCAGAGCAAGAATACCTATTGAGACATGGACACTAATTTCAGAACCTGGCTCAACTGATAAATACATAATGTGGGAGCTGCTCACCTCTTGGCCATGGGACAACAAGGAGAAGAAGTGGGGACAGGGTCCCAGGATACTCTCCAAGGGTACACCCCAGTGACCTTGCTTCTTCCAGTGAGGCCCCAACTCCTAGAGTTTTCACTACTTCCCAATAGTACCATCAGCTGGGGACCAGGCTTTCAACACATGAGCTTTCAGGGGACATTCCTGATCTAAACTATAATGGGAACATTTTGCTTTGGCTCCTCAAGTCTACTGAGGCACACAAACTCCTGACCGCTCTTGGTCATTAAGATTGCCATGGCCATCCTCACAGGAGTTAGACTGTAAAATATGTTATAATGGACTGATTCCAGCCAGTGTACTATAATTATGTTCTTAGTTTTACCTGTATTTCCTCCATAGAACATAATTCTTTATGGTAGTACAAGTGGCATACATTTTAACATACACTACAAACCCAAAGGCTATGTAATGTACATACTTAATAACCCCCCTTCAGACCAGAATACTGTTCCAAACTCCTTTTACTTAAATGAATATTTCAAATCTGGGATATTTCACATACAAATGAAGACTTCCCATAATTCTTTTAATTAGAAGACCTGATTACAGTAAACCTTTTTTCCCCACATAATAGTAAGCTAAACACAAACTATACTGTCCCCTTTGGGTAGAGATCTGCTCTCTTATGACTTGTGTCCCTACTTAGCTCATTCATTCCTGAACATCACTGGCAGGTTTGTTCAGGGGAATCTGCAGCCCTAAAACACAGAGAGAAAGAGGCTTAACCCTCAGCTTTAGAAAATACATTGAAACACAAATAGAAACCAAGAAGAGAGAGGAAGAGGGGGGAAAATGAGGAGGAGGAAAAGGAGCAGAAGGAGGAGGAGGAGCAGGAAGAGGAGAAAGAGAGGAAAGGAGAGATAAGAGAAGAAAAATACAGTGCTATAGAAACCAAAGGAGGAGCCAGGCATAGTGGCAGACAACTGTAGTGCCAGTCACATGGGAGGCTGAGGCAGGAAGATCACTTGAACCCAGGGATTCAAGGCCATCTTGGGTAACATAAGGAAATCCCATCTCAAGGAAAAGGATGGGAGGCAGAAAAGGAAATTAAATCAAGAAAGGAGATGATTTCAAAAAACAAAACTGGCCAGCACACTTTAGCATGAAGTGGTCTCTCATAGACTTTGACAAAGCAGAGTCAGTCAATCTGTAGAATCCATTCCAGAGTGGATAAATTCAAAAAGGACTTGTTATCAGGTGCTGTCAAGTCAAATCCAGCTCATAGTGACCCTAAGTACAGTAGAACGAAGCATTACCCAACACTGTGCCATGCACAGGATGTTCGAGCCCATTGTTGCAGCCATTCTGTTTCTTCCCATTTTGAGTCATGCTACATCAGCAAAAGGTCCCAGGGGCTTTACTCCATTCCTATAATTAAGGTTGACTCTACTATGAGGAGGCAATTCTTCCCCAATCATTTTTTGCATGCCTTCTATCCTTGGGGGGTTCATTTTTCTACTGTACATTTGACAATGTTTCTCTGCTATTCACAAAGTTTTCAATGGCTAATTGTTTCAGGAGTGGGCTGCCAGGTTCTTTTCCCTAGTCTGTCTTAGTCTGGAAGCTCAGCTGCAATGCATGGCAATGCTGGTATCTGAAATACCGGTGGCATAGCTTCCAGCATCACAGCAGCCTGTAAGTACCCACAGCACAACAACCTGATAGACACACGGAGGTAAAAAAAGAGTAGAGATGGGAAATGGCAATGATAACAAAAGAGAGATGAATATTAAGTGTGAATAAGTTCATAAAATGATTTTTAACAATAGAGATTCACATATATTTAAATGGCGAAGAGAAAGAGAAAGTAGGAAGCAATGATTTTAGTTTGACTTGGTCTCATTGCTTCTTGGCCTTCTGGCTATGATTAAGGGTAGACAGACTGTCTCAGGTAGCAGAACAATGAAGTCTCCTTGTAATAAGCACAGTGACTGGCTTTTGAAAGTAACTTTTTAGACTGAGATAATAAATTACTTGCCTCATTATATTTCTGGTCATAACAAATGTTGGGATTCCCAGGGGGACAGACAGTACCCCAAACATGGCCGGTCCCAGGAGCTCATCTAGCCCACTTGGAGGACCGACCCCTCTCCTCCAGGGTGAGTGACCCTTACCCAACATCGGGGTTACTTGCTCCCATTGAATCCTATGGGGCAAGATGGCAACTGGTCACCTTTGCCATACAGCTGGGTATCTCACTCTTCCCCTCCTCTCATCGAGTAGGCCAAGATGGCACCCAAGGTATGACAGCATCTAAAGCCCCGCTGGTACCTGATTGGTCATTTCTGATCCAATCCTATTCCCCTGATGGCTGGCTTTCAAGCTATATAAACTCTGGAGCTCAGAGTTCAACAGCCTTTTCTGAACACCATCCAAGAGAAGCTCACAGGGTCCTTGTGGTTCCTTAGAAGCCCAAGGCCCATTTACTTGTCTGCCTAGCCTAGCCTTCAGCCTTCCTCCTACTTCAACCTGCCTGCCACCATCCGGCACAGACCAACAGCTTCAAGAGGCAAGACTCCAAGAGGCAAGCCTTGGAGAGTCAAGTGCAGGGCCTCTGAAGTGGCGAAGCCTGCCAGCTGGAAGAGCAATAATACCGGGGAGTCTCTGCCCCAGCAGCAGAGAGAGCAGCTGAGTGCTTCCCTTCTCCACCTCCCCTTTCCCATCTCCCTAATTCTCTATTCCTTTCCCCTCCTTTGTGAATAAAACCCTGTTCTTTTATTCCATGTGTGATGCTCTGTTCTCTGGCCACAGCCTCACCACTGGGTGCACTGTCGGGGTACCCACATCCTCTCGCTTCCATCCACAATGCAGAGGAAAAGAAACCTCAGAAAGAACCTGACAACAAATAATGATGAAATAAAAAGATACAATAAATAATATAAATACTGAACTTAATACACACATGATAAAGAGAAATGAAAATCAGATAAGCCATTTCTTAATAGTCTTTTCATTTCTGGTAATCTAAGATTAGAATTAAAGTAGTTAGAAGATAACATCACACCAATCAGAAATCAAAATTTCCCATCAAAAAGCCTAATGTCAAATAGCCTACTCTTATAAAACTAGCTGACCATAATACAAACAACATCAGGAAGAAGCATATAATACATACCACTGTCTTTCCAGGGGCTGGAATTTAGCTCAGTTGTTAGAGCACCACTCTGCAGTCTCTGAGGTCCTGAGTTCGATTCCTAGCACTGCAAAAAATGGGAGAACGACGTGGCAATCCACTCCCAAGGCAATCCTGAAACAGACACTGAAAACCTTATAAGGATCACTATGAGTCAGACTTGACTCGAGGGCACCTAACAACAACAGTGTCTTTCCTAGTTTAATCACAGATACCAGTTTACCACTATAGTTCAGTAAGAACTGCTTTATATCTATCATTATGCCGTGAGTAAATTCTATCAAAATTTTTAATCACTGCCCTAGACTGCTAATCTGTGGAGACAGCCATTTCCTGAGTTAACACGGTCAACAGTTTGTTGTTTGTATATGGTCTCTGCGTTTTATTTAACATGCGTTTATGAAAGTATGTTAAAACTATGATCCAGGAGTGGTGGCACACAACTATAATCCCAGCACTTAGGAAGCTGAGGCAGGAAGATCATAAGTTTGAAGCTAGGGTGGGTTATAGAAGGAGACTGTCTCAAAATTAATTAATTAATTAATTAATTAATAAAAACAAGCAAACTGTAGAGAAAAATCATATGGAAGATACAGGTAAACATTCCTTGCTTTGCTTATACATTTTTAAGCAGCTGACTTTGTTATCACTATGTTGTTGTTAAGTATCGTTGAGTTGGGTCCAACTCATAGTGACCCTCATGGGGTTTTGTCTTTTCCTACTATTCTATAGTTTATCCCCAGAGGTTAAACACACACAGGAAAACCCAGTAATCTGTGCATTTGTACCCTGTACAAGTGCACCTAGGACAAGGAGTGAGGGCTGAAGTTCAAGCCTTGAATGTGCAGGGCTGTATCTGCCTTGGAAAGGCTCTACAATTGGCCAAGCTGATCATCTACCCCTAGGAGCATCTGTATCTAGCAAGCAAAAGATATTGTATAAACTAGCAGAAGCCCTAAGCAAACAATATTATTTATACCCAAGAAAATAAACTCTGAAATATTTTAAAGTCAGTATAAATATAATTATTTACAATTGTATTTTATCTGAAGTTTCAAATTCTAATTGCAAACTAGGACAATCTTGTCTTTTGCAATTCAAAGGGCGGTCCTCAGACCTACACTGACATCACCTAGGAACTTAGTAAAAGTGCAAAACCTTAGGCCCCATCCCAGACCTAACTAAAACAGACTCTATATTTTTTGTAATGTCCCCCCATGATTCTTATCTCCACTACAGTGTGGGAAACACTCATTTAGACCAGTAGGGATAGCAAACCTTAGGACCTATGTATTGGGACTCGCTTCCAGAGCAGACCAAAACCTATTCTAAGTGCTTCTTTCATTTGTTTCACTGACTCAACAAGGTAAAGTATACAGTAGTAGCCTTACAGTTACCAATCTAACTGCTGAATAGTTGTCATGGTTGGAATATAAAATGTCCCCCAAAGATCATGTGCTTTTAAAAGCTGGTTCCCAGCTGGTGGTGCAGTTTGTGGAGCTCATGGAACTTTGGAAGTGGATTTTCGATTTGCAGAAGTGATGTCACGGGGGGAGGGGGTGATGGTTTTTACCCCAGGCCCATGGCCCAGCTTGCTCTGTTTCCTGCTCATGAAGATATAAGGATGTCTGCCAGAAGGCTTTGCCCCTGCCATTGCCACACCTGCCCCACCATCATTATGGACTGATCCACCTGCGAGCTTCCAATAAATTTCTTCCCCCATAAGTTAGTTTCCATTTCTTTTTCTGGTACAGCAACAACAGATGACTAATACAATGGTATAAACACGTTTGGATTTTGTCGTGACAATTCTTATGCATATATTTTCTAAAAAGCCACCTTTCAAAACCACTTTATTAGACTGTGTAATAACTGACAAAATATTTTTCGTATTAACACTTGATAACTCAAAATTTCCCTTAGAAATGTCTTTAAATGCATCCTCTTTAGTCAATTTTGAACACATACATACCCTTTAACAGAAATCATTTTAAGCAGTCCATTAATTTTCACGCAAAAGTATGACTATTTTAAGGTAAATTTATGTTGCAATAACAAAAAAAATCCCTTTTACAAAACTAATGTTTCTACAATAGAAGTATAAAGTAAAACAACTTACTACAATTTGATAATAAATGGCTTTAATGTAATGTCACCGGCAGGCACCATTCTGTTTAGAATTTCATAAGTTCAACCAAATAGTAAAAAATTCTTTAATGTTTAAAACTAAATAGCAAGCATTGAAAACTCATAGTACTCAGCTAATATGTACATTTAAAAATATAAAAACAAGAACAAAATTAATGAAAAAAGATGTAGTAAGGACCTGGAAATACATCCTACCTGTGGCAAATAGTATGGTATTTTAAAGTAACACTTGTAACAGTATTACCCCTGAATTGCTTATTTGCTACTTCCTATTCATACAACACATTTGAAAAATTACATCTGGAAGTGGTAACATATCAAGCTGGTTTGCTCAGGACAGTTTTCTTTTCACATCATAAGAAGACACATGTTGCAGGAATGTCAGCAAAACTAACAAGGCTGTGGACAAGACTCTAAGCTAGTATTCTTTTTGCTCCCCTAGCCCTTTCAACTTTAAATTATAAAAGATTTCAAGCATACTCTTAAAAGAGTAAAACAGAACCTTTATTCCAGCTTCAACAATTATCAACTCACAACTGACCACATTTCCTTCTAAATCTGTCCATTTAAACTCTACTAATAGCCAAGCACCGTAATCCTTGCTCACCTAGAAGTGATTAATTCTTGAAGCTCTGGATTCGGAAAGCTATTTACCCAATTCACAGCCAATTATAAAAGAACACTGCACTAAAGGCAAAACAACTTACTAAAGGTTGAACAGAAAAGAAACTGATGTCATGTTGATAGTTGGTGTGAGAACTCTGCCCTCTAGTCACCCCAAACGAAACAGTGAGTCACTGACCTGAGCAGAACCCTTGCTATGGAACATCTGTGTCCCCTGCAAATTCAAATGCTGAAACCCAATTCCCCAATATCATAGTATTTGGAAGTGAGACCAGTAAGGGGTGATTGGGTGATATTAGATCATGGGTGGTGGTGGTGTTAGGTGCTGTCGAGTTGGGTCTGACTCATAGCAACCCTTATAGGGTTTTCAATGACTGTTTCAGGATTGCTACAGGAGTGGATTGCCATGTCCTTCTCCCATGTTTGTTTGCAGTGCTGGGAATCGAACTTAGGACCTCAGAGACTTCAGAGAAGCATTCTAACAACTGAGCTAAATACCTGGCCCCAGATCATGGGTAGGACCCTCATAATGATCTAGATGCTCTGTTAAAAGAAGAAACATGAGGTCTTTCTCAGTCAAGTGAGGATACAAAGAGAAGGCAGCCTTCTGCAAACCAGGAAGAGGGCCCTTGTTAGACACCAGATCTGCCAGCACCTTGACCTATGGTTTCTTAGTCTTCAGAACAGTAAGAAATAAATGTATCTTCTGTAAGCCATCCAATTTATGGTATTCTGTTATAGTAGCATTTGTAGAGAAAAGTATAATCAGTAAAAACACAAGCAGACACACAGAAAGCAGTCTATACTATTTATTCCCTTATTCAACAAATATTTACTCAGCCAAGCACTATACCATGATAATTATGGCAAGTGCCACACTTGTCTTAACTGTCCTAATATGGAATAAAAGAGGGTACCACTTCTGATGACTCTTTTTGAGTGGTAAGACAACTGTGTTATCAGAGCTGCTATTGGGTCAATAGACTTATCAAGTGAAAAGCAACTTAACACTGTCAACTGCCAAGTACAGATGGGGGGGGGGAAGGTGCAAAATGTGAACAAAGAAGGGTCACAGAGATTGTGTGCCCGTATCTAGTCCCACTCATAATCTCTGAAAACTTCCCAGTTCAGGGGCACCAGAGTGATCCTAAGCCATGTTAGCTCTTCTCTATAAGTGAAAGGGCGACTATGGCATCTGTACAACACTTATGTTTCCCTAAGAGTATTATTAGTACTATCAAACTTTCATCAGTAATAAACTGCACCCAGGGGTGCAATTTTAAATACCAAAAAGAGTTGCAAGAAGAGAGTTTTAAAAACACCCCACAAAACTGTTTAAGGGACTTAATTACAGAGAATGCTCTTTGCAAGTTTTGAAATAGGTTATTATAGGTTATTCATCTTTGATATCCACAGCCTGCACTTGCTACAAGACCCATCCTCTTCTATAATGTTCTCTTCTCTATCAAAGCCTCCTAAGGAAATAATTTGATGACTTGGACCTTAAAGTGCTAATAAGCCAAATGTGTTTTTTTCCTCTCAGTTTTATTTGCATTTATGGTTGTTATGGTTTGGATCTAAAAGGTCCCCCCAAGATATGAGATTGTCTACCATGGGCTCTGCCCCCTGCTACCATGCCTGCCCTGCCACCATCAGGAACTGACCTAACTATGAGCTCTCAAGAAATCTCTTTCCTCCACGAATTTGTTTTGGTTGCTTTTCTGCTACAGTGACGATAACTAACTAATATGTGGCCTTTTAATTTGTGAATCAAAGACAAGGTCTACTGTTACATGATCTCAAGCACCAGTGAATGGGATAGAGGTACTGAAGAGAACAGGTTAAAGCATTTCCTGAAATCACCCGTTAGTTACTAACCTGGATCTGTCTATTACCTCAAAATTAAAGAATGGTACAATTATAAGAAATGATAATTGTTTTAAAATCATGTCTATGATTAAAATAACTTAAATGATAAGATTATTCTATCAAACCTCTTCCCTTAAAACTTTACACGATGAATCAGTGAGGTGTATGTAAATTCTAATGATATGAAAGAAGTGATGGTTCAATACATTAGATTTTTTTCACCACATTGTCTAAAGAGGTAAAAAATGAGTATGTGAATATTTGTTTAAATAATTAAATCAATAAGTCATAAATAACACTAATATTTTCTCTACCTGGTTCTATACTGCTGGAGTTTCGGCAACTAATGTCTTCATGTATATCTATACAAAATTTACTAAATTCTAACATTACTCAATTATTATTCTAAGTTGGTTTCAGATTTCATTAATACTGATCATTAAATTACTATTTATAATTTAATGTAAATGCACAATTGCAATAGCTTTTGAAATCTACACTTAAGAAACAGACATGTAATTCAACAAATGTTTCTGAACACATATAACATGACCTAGACAAATTATGAGCCTGCAGCCATAGCCCTGTGGAATCCAATCCCATCAGATCTCGGAAGCTAAGCAGGGTTAGGCCTGGTTAGTACCTGGATGGGAGACCACCTGGGAACACCAGGTGCTGTAGGCTTGGGAGAAGGACCTGGCAACCCCCTCCCAAAAATCAATCTGCCATTGAAAACCCTATGTACAGCAGAGAAGCACTGACAATAGTGTTCCCCCTGTTGTACAGAGGGTCGCTATGAGCTGGATACCGACTCAACGGCACCTAACAACAACAACAAACAAGACAAATTATACACTTTTAAAAGGTTATCCTGACAGCTACATAGACATGTTTACTCTAAGTTTCTGTTTATTGGCACTTAAAACTCCTCAAAATAACTCCTCTTGGATCAGTAATATTTCTACTCTTACACGTTATCTACTTACTCTTTCCAGGTTAAAGAAGGCTAAGTTATCTAGCTTCGTATATTCAAGGACTTACTAAACCTCTAAAACAATTTTTAGGGTATAGTCATTATATAAAATGATGGGTTTCATTATGACATTTTCAGATATCATATACTTTGACCATATTAAACCCCCCCCCCCATTCCCCTCTTTTGTGCCTGCCTCTTTCCTCTTACTTAGGTCCTGCCTCTTCCCAAATACTCCTCCTTCAATTTTCTTTCATACACATCTACATTATGCTTATGAAAGAAAAATCTTGCCAGGTGCAGTGGCACACATCTGTAATCCCAGAAACTCAGGAGGCTGAGGCAGAAGAATTGAGAGTTCAAGGCCAGAGACAGCAGATATAATTTAGGAAGATCGTGTCTCAAAAGAAAACAATTTTTAAAAAATGAGCTAGGGGTGTGCAGCTCAGTGGTAAGGACTTGCCAAGTATGTGTGAGCAACTGAATTCAACTCCCAAGTGTGGCAAAAAAAAAAAAAAAAAAAAAAAAATCTGAGTCTGGCTTAACAGGATGATCTCCAGGTTCCATCCATTTTTTTTTGCAAGTAACAAAATCTCATTCTTCTTTATGGCTGAATAAAACTCCCTTGTGTATATATACCACATTTTCTTCATTCATCTGTTGATGGACACCTACACTGATTCCACAGCTTGGCAACTGTACACAGAGCCACTGTAAACATGGATGTACTTACTGGTATCATTGAGGCATCATTAGATTACTTCAGGTATATTGCCAGGAGTGGTATAGCTGGATTGTATGCTAGCTCTATTTTTAGGGTTTGTTTGTTTTTGTTTTTGTTTTTAGTTATCTCCATACTGATTTCCACAGCCACTACACTAATTTGTATTTCCATGGACAGGGGGTACAATGTTTCCTTATATCCACCCCCCCACCCTCCAACACCCCTCCATCCCTACTAGCTTTTGTTATTTGCTTTTTAGATGATAGCTGTTCTGACTGGGGTGAGATGGAATCTTAATGTAGTTTTGATTTACAGTACTAGAAATTATATGTTTTTACAATGTTATGGGCAACTGTAACTTATAATGGCAGAAATTGCTTCTTTTTGCTAAATTGCGTATATTTCTTAATTTTCTATATTCAAATAGTCATGACACTGTACTAATTAAGACAGAAATCTTAAACAATATGAAAATTTTAATATAGTCCTCAGACATGCATATAACATGATTATGTGTTAATATACAGAGCATCTAAGTACACTTTAATGCATGTTTACTTGCATGTTTTTAATCTCTGAAATGCCATTATTCTTTTCTCAAGTGAAAATTGATTCATATCATTTGCATACTTTTTCCACTCACTTACCAGCAATTTTGTTACCTTATAAATCCCAAATGGTAACATCAGACTGGATAATACTTGAATATTTACTTTGACTATTATTAACCCAACAGCTTTAGAACACTGTCTGAAAGTTGGTATCACATTTAGTAGAGTATAAGCACACTGCGCATAAACTTTATGCACCATAATTGAGAAATTCAGACTGTTTTCATTATGATTATTTCTCAATAGTCCGAATGTGAGTTGTTAGTCTATGGATTCATGTCAAAGTGATGCTCTGAATGGGACCCACATCTTTACTGTTTTGGTCCCTAATATAGTCCTGCAGCCCAGAATAGCCTGCACATGGTGAGTATTCCCTAAACATTTTGTGAATTAATCTAATTAAATCCTAAGATCTGGTCTATAGTTAATAGCAGAATTAAAATTAATTCACACTCTAATTAAAGGTTCTTTCTTATGGCTCATTTATTAACTTTTCATGATTATGCTTTTTAAAAAAATCAAAGGGGGAAATAATTACTTTGTAATGAGTTGCTTCTTGGAGAGACATTTCTGTGGATCCCAGGAAAAGTAAGCAGTGTTCCTGGCTCTGGTTCTTAGATGGGCTGAACAGCCTGAGAGGTTTACAGAGTAAACACAATATGTAGATTAAAACGTTGACCTTTGAAGCCTGCAGGAAATCATAACTGCTTGAAACCTACACCATCAATTAGCAAATGAAAATTTTATTATCAGCACATCTAGCTTCTGGCAGTAGCCAATCTTTGAAAATGCAAGTGAGCATGGATTTGAGAAGGCTACTGTATGAAAAGTTTTACATGTGGCTAGAGAACAAAGCACTTTTTGATATATTTTTTAGTTTTATAAATTCTTTATGGAACTTATTTAAAAACTGATTTTATTACTCCCCAATATTACTATTCTTCTAATGTACAGCTGCCAAACGTGGTTAAATCTGATTAGACCTCATGCTGAGTTAATCAATCTGATAATGTCAGGCACAAGTAAGAAAGCATACATGATATGGTCACACTGTCTACTATCAGAAGCATGTTCACCAAGGCTATTATTTTCCTAGAATGCTGCAATTGGTTAAATTAACTCAGATTTATTTTCTGGTATTTGTTCTAAGAATGACAGAAAGGAAAAAATGCTTTTTTTCCTCTTCTTTAGGCAGAAACAAAAATTCTGTTAAAATATTATTAATACTATCTAGGTGCCATGGCACAAACCTGCAATCCCAGCTACTCAGGAGGCTGAAGCAAGAGAAGAGCAAACTTGAGACCAGAGGCAGCCTGCACAACTTAGTGACAATCTGTCTCAAAAATTAAAAAAAAATTAAAAAGGGGCTAGAGGGGCAGCTCAGTGGAAGAGCACTTGTCCAGTATTTTTTGTGATGTATATATATAGTAGTTGTTAGGTGCCTTTGAGTCAGATCGAACTCACAGTGACTCTAAGTACAGCAAAACAAAACACCACCCAACATTGCCATGCATGTGATCTTTTTATGTTTGTACCCACTGTTGCAGTCACTATGTTTCTTCTCATTTTGAGTCATGCTACATCAGCAAAAGGAGTTCCCAGATGGCTTTACTCCATTTGTGTCATTAAGGTCCACTCTACTTTGAAGGTCTATAGCCATACCACCCTGGTGTCCAATTCCATCTAATCTTGGAAGCTACCCAGGTCGGGCTTGATTAGTCCTTGGATGGGAGACCACCTGGGAACACCAAGTGCTGTAGGCTTGGGAAAAGGACCCAGCAGTCCACTCCTGAACCAATCAACCATTGAAAACCCTTAAAGTGGCAGAGAAGCACTGACAACAGTGCCAGGCATGGCACAGGGTCAGCAGGTGTTCCATTCTGTTGTACACAGGGTCGCTATGAATCGGACCTGACTTGAGGGCATCTAACAACAACAACTACTACTACTAGTACTCCTTTGAAGAGAGAGTTCTTCCTGAGTCGTTTCTTCAATGCCTTCCAGCCTGGGGGGTTCATTTTCCAAAACTGTATTTGACAGTGCTTCTCTGGTATTCATAGGGTTTTCAATGGTGAATTGTTTTGGGACAATTCCTTCTCCCTAGACTTAGTCTGAAACTGGTCCACTATGGGTGGCCCTGCTAGTATCTGAAACACTAGTGGCATAGCTTTCAGCATCACAGCACATGTAAGCCCCTATAGTACAAGACTCGTGGGGGATGGAGATATATATAAAACACACACATATGCACATGTATATGTATACACACACACACACACACACAATAAAGAAATACAACTTTTTCTTTGCCAATCTTTGTTTATGTATTAAAATAATCTCAAAATCACAATCCAGAATAGAAAAAAAGTAAAATTTTACTTAAGTATAAAGGCTCACAGTGTAAAACAGTATCCCAAAATATTATCTTAATAGCTTTCAATTATGTTTTTGTAAATAATTATTAAAGTCCTCAAAACACATTCCTCAGTCTCCACTGGTGATTTTTATACATTTGCTGCACACAGGCGTAACTCCAGGTGCAGAGAGAAATGTAGCATAATTATTTAAACACACAAGTCTGTGTCACATCCCATTATAAGAAAATATTTATACATTCTAGAATGTAGAAAGCATTATGAATTTCATTAACATTTTTACAAACTTTCTACCACATTTTCCTCCTGAAGGCATGCTAAGACTCAAATGTAAATGAAATAAAATTCTTCCTAATGAAAATTAACCCCTCCTTAGTTTACATATTAGAATTTTTTCAATCAAAAATTATTTTTAACTTGATCTAGAATAGTATAACTTTAGTTTTCTAGTGCTCAATTTTAGAAGGTTTGTTTCTTAAAATTAAAATTTGAAAGCAAAAATTAAGATAAATGAAATGTGCCTTTTATAGAAATCTAATGCTATGAAATGTAACTTACTGCCTGTCTTGGGGTGGGGGAGGCAGGAGATAGGTAACTCACTGAAGGAGCTGTCTAAAGGCAAGTAGTAACTGGAAATTACAGAGCCTCTCTACCAACCAATAGCAGTCTTAGTTTCATTGGCGTCACAAGGCAGATAAATGAGACAAATTTTTAAAAATAAGCTTATCTCCACTTTGTCCCACACTTACCACACCTTACTCATCAAGAAAGCCCTCAGTACCTTTCAGTAGTAAGTCCCTTAAGTGACATTATCTCAGATATGGTCTGTGGAAATCAGCATTATTGTAAACAGAAGGAAGGTAAAATTCAGATTTTTAGTGAATTAGGGTCTTTTGGACCACACATCCTACTCAAATACAGATTCAGTCTTCCCAGTGCTGGGACAAAAAGGGACTAGACATTCTCTGACTTAATGCTTTGGATCATTCTTTCTTTCTGGCCCCAAATCAATCTTTCCTACCCTCCCACCCTCCAATACTCTGATTATCGATTTTAAGTTTTGGGTTTCTTTTTAATTAAAAAGTTTAAGTACTTCAATCTATGCAACTGACAATAATAAGGATACTGAAACTGCACAGCAACAGAAAATTCTACACATTACAAACCCGCTGTCAAGACAGCAGGTATGGCGTATTTTTAAAATTTATAGTCTCTTGGGTCTCCTCTACTACAAACACTTCAAAGGCTTCTCATTTCTCTTAGGCAAAAGAACTGCATCCTTAATGTGGCCAGAAAGACTCTGCAGGCTCCACCCCTGCCTTGTCCAGAGTGAGTGTCCTCCAGACCCCTCAGGACTCTGGTCACACTCAGTCTAATTTTACCTCTTAGAACATATCCACCTTTTATTCACCTCAAGACCTTCACACAAGCTGCTGTTTCTGCTTGAAACACTTCCTGCCCCACTTTGGCTACTAAATCTAGGCTGCAAAAGGTATTTTTTCAAAGATAATTTCCTGCCTGGCAAGGTGAGGGCAGCACACACCTGTAATTCCAGCACTCCTCAGCCTGAGGCAGGAGGATCCTGAGTTGGAGGCCAGCCTGGGCTACATATGGTGAGACCGTGTCTCAAAGAAATCAAAACAAAGCAAAAGAAAAGAACTTCCTCTGGCCTTCTTTCCCCTTAGCCCATGTGATACGCTTTTAGAGCAGCCCAAATTTCGCTTTATAACCTTTCTTACAATCTCAGTTTAATACAGAGTACTCACTAACCCTCAGTCTTTGCTTCTAGAAAGTGGGCATCCATGGTGGCTTTGCTCATTACTACAGCCCCTGCCTAGCACAATACTTTGCACACATTGGGCACTCAGATGTTCCCTGTCAGGGACACTGGTAATAGTTCCCCCCAAAGTTTAGAAGATTAAACTGAATAATCCAATAAACTGCAAGTCCTGACCAGCATTCAGCATCTTAGATGTTAGTAACATTATTTTATAGGAGTGAATAAGAGCAATTAGATAATATTTACAAAAACTCTTCAAAAATGGATGCTGCTTGAAATAGCCCCACTCCATGTATTTAAGTTCATAGAATTTACCATAAAGAAATAATGAAAACTATGTAGAATATTTATAAATAAGAATATCCAGTACATCTTTATTTTAAACAGTTAAAATTCTATTGATAAGTGATAAATTATGGAACATATAGATGGAGGAATACAGACACTAAAATTCATTTTCTAAAGACATCCAAGAATTTCTTCAACAATGAATTTTCAAAATTTAAAAGGGATTATTTTTTTTAATGCTGCAGTTTGAACCCAGGGTCTCACATATGCTAGGCAAGTGCTGTACCACTGGGCTGTATCCCTAGCCTATTTTTTAACCTTATATTTTGACACAGAGTCTTACTAAATTATTCAGGGTGCCTCTGGCCTCAAACTTGCAGTCTTCCTACCTCTGCCTCTTGAGTTGCTGGGATTATAGGCATAAGCCACCATACCCAGCTAAAGGGTATTATTGCAAGACACTAATTTTTGCATTTAGAGGCTGCCACTGGTTTTAAACATGATTCAAGATCAGAAACCAACACCACATGCAGCAATAAATACAACACCACAATTCATAGCTACTGTACTTCAAAAATAATTTTTATTATTTATTTTTATTTTTCTTTCTGCGGTGCTTGGCCTTGAACCCAGGGCATTGTGCATGTGTTCTACCACTAAGCCACATGCTGAGCCCTAAAGATAATTTTATTAACTGACAGCCCAGCCCTATAACAGTTGACTTTCTTTCTTTTATTAATAGCATTTTTCTATCATAGCAAAGGGTTTCTGCACAATTATTCATTCAGTAAACATAATCAACTTTGTTAACATCTGGATCATATTTTAAACAACATGTAATAAGTCAACTTCAAATAAAAATAATACTGGAAAGTGAGAGAATGAGTCATATTTCAACAAGTTCATTCACTTATTTTACTATACTTAAAATTTATGTTGCTTTTTATTATATGAAATTGCTTCAGAAGTATAAACCATTTGTGATGATTAATTTCATGTGTTAACTCAATTGAGCAATGGGGTGCCCAGATATTTGGTCAAACATTTATTCTGGGTATGTCTGTGAGGGTGCCTGTGGATGAGAACACTTCAGAATGCTGAAGCAGAGTGGTAAAATGGACTTACTTCCCACATGTGGCCTTCATCCAATCATCTGAGGGCCTGAACAAAAAAGGCTGGCCATGTCATTAAGACAAGAGAAATCTTCCTGCCTGACCTTGTGTGCTGGGACATCAGTATTTTCCCACTCTAGGACTCAAACTGAAACATGGGCACTTATTGGGTCTTGAGGCTGCAAACTTTCTAAGTAGAATTTACACCTCTGGCTCTTCGGAATCCCAGGCTTCTAGACTCAGACTGGAACTACTCCATCAGGTCCTCGGGGTCATCTGCTTGCCAAAGGCATACGCCAGGACTTCTCAGCCTCCATAACTGCATGAGCCAGTTTGTAATAATAAATCTCTTTCTCTGTATATGTACACTTAGTTGGTTCTGTTTCTCAGGGGAACACTGACTAATTTACCATCCCATTTCGCCAATTTAAAACTCATCCTCCCCACATACTTCCATACCCATACCCAGCATCTTTAGAAGGCCCATCAGAATATAAGGTTCTAACACTGGAGGTCCATGTCTCTTCATTATTGCTATTACCTTTTCAAAATTTATTTACTTTTCAAAATTTATTTACTTATTTTTTTGCAGTCCTAGGGATTAAACCCAGGGCTTTGCACATGCTAGGCAAGCTCTCTACCACTGAGCTGCATCCCCAGCCCACATCTTAACATTTGAGTGCTACTGCATATTAAGCATAGAGACTAAAGGACAGAATAAGTAAGATAAAGTCTGTTCTGTTCAGGCTGCTCATAGGTTAAGAGAGATGCAAGTGGAACCAATTAGGGACAGTATGTAACAAATGGAGTATAAATTCAGTCTTCAGGAGGACTTCATGAATGTTAGACAATTATTCTCTCTCATTTTTTGGGGGGAGGGGAGGAGTGGCTTGGAGGTTACACCCAGAGCTTCACACACACTTTGTAAGTGCTCTACCACTAATCTACACCCCTAACCCTTATTATTGCTATTGTTATTATTATTATTACTATTACTATTATTATTTTGTGGTGCTGGGGATTGAACCTAGGACCTTGTGTTTGCATGCTTTGCAAATGCTGTACCACTGAGCTTCACCCTCAGGCCGTTTCCTTACTTTTTTTGAGATAGAGTCTTGCTATATTATGCAGACTGCCTCTGGTCTCGAACTTGTGATTCTCCCGCTTCCACCTCCCAAGCAGCTGGGATTACAGGTGTGGGCAACCATGCCCAGCCCCTAACCCTTATTATTATTTGTGTGTGTGTATGTCAGAGCCTCACTAAACTACACAAGCCGCCTCTGCCCTGGAACCCCTGATCCTCCTGTCTCTGTATCCCAAGGTGCTAGAATCAGAGGCGTATGCTACTGCATCCAGCTAAACAATTATTATTCTCATCCAAGATTTGTGATCCAATACCAAATTTGCTGGATAAAAACAACTGCACAGTTAAGAGAATCTGCTAAATGAATTCCTGAAACTGTTATTAAACATTGTAACTAGTAACCAAATTCCACACAAATGAGAGTCAACAAGGCTGCTTTTAGTCACATTTACATGAGTCTTGGGACCAAAAGGAAGGAGAGTGGGTAGGTCTGGAAAATGCACAGCCTTGCCAGAGAAGGAGCTAAGGAAAAGTGTGTACAGATTAGCACAGATAAAAGAGAGCCACTTGTTTTGCATCAGGACCTGAGAAAAAGGCCTAAGAGGAATCTCAGAAATCTTTGTGTCTGCCCCTCCCACCATGGTCCCAGAGGCCTGGAAGGGCAGAATTGTTTCACAAAAGGCTAGGAGTTGTAACACTACCTTCAGCCCATGAAGCACAGGGTAGCTACTGCAGAAGAGGTTCAAGAAGGCCCAGGAGCAGGTCATGCTTATGCCAGACACTGGCACCCACAAAGCTGGTTTTGTACACGTAAAAAACACAACAATTATGGGGTCATGGTGGCTTCCACTGACATTTCAAAGGGAAGCCCAAGAGGTCAGACAGAAGTGAGCTGCAGGACAAAATTTAGTACAACTGTGGGCATGGAGCCACAGTGGGGATATCAGAAAGATAGAATAATCAACAATGTGCCATGCCAACTCAGGGAAGCCACTAACATCAGTGTGCAGCCCCAGAGAGCAGCCATGTGGGTAGCAACCGGGAAAGCAATGGAGGCAGGGCTGCCCAGCACCTTGGAGGCCTGCCCATCAGCAGTGTGCACAAGACAACAGATGCAGAGCTTTACAGTTTAGCATCTGCCCTGCTGGGTTTTGGTCTGGCTTTGGGACAATTAGTCTTTTTTACAGCCTATTTCTCTCTTTGGAGAAATGTTTATCCTTTCCCTGATCCACCATTGTATCTTAAAAGTATACAGTTTGCTTTCTTGATTTCACATGGGTTCACAGCTGTAACAGTTTGCCTTGAGTCTTGGAGAAGATTTTGAACTCGTGATACTGGAATAAGTTAAGATTCTAGGACTATTAAGATGGAATGAATGCATTTTGCACTGAGATAGACACAAACCTTGGGAGGTAGGGACAGAATGCTATGATCCCCAAATGGTTCACTGAAAGCTTTATCCCCAGTGGGGTGATGTAGGAGGTAATGGAACCTTTAAGAGGTGGAGTCTGGTGGGAATTGGTCAGGTCAATGGAAAGTGCCCTTGGAAGAAATTAAGGCAGTTCTCAGGGGACCCTGAGTTGGTTCTTTCAAGATTATGCTGTTACAGGAGTAAGCCTGATTCCTAATCAATCTCTAGCTTCCAATCTGGCCACATGACCTCTTTCTCTCCCATGGACTCCCACTCCTGTGACATCATAGGTCATGAGGTTCTTGCCAGAGCCAAGCCAATGCTGGCATCCTGTCCTTGAATCTCCAGAAATGTGAGCTAAATAAACTTTCTTCCTTTCCCCTCTCCACTCAGTACTGAGGGGACTGAACCTGGGGCCTCAAACATGCTAGGCAAGTGCTCTAGAACTAAGCTGCACCCCCAGCCCCCTTTCCAATTTTTATTTTAAGGCAAGGTCTTGCTAAGTTGCATAGGCTGCCTCAAACTTGTAATTGCCTGACCTCAGCCCCTTGAGTTGCTGAGATTACATACATATGCCATGGCACTTGGGAAACCTCTACTCTTTATAAAGTCACCAGCCCCAGATATTTCATTATGGTAACAAAAATCAGACTAACAAACATGCATGTAGGTAGAGGTGATTCATTTCTACCCTCAGTGATCTATTTCATCCCCTCCAGGCACAATCATGCCATTTTTCAACATCAATTACCATTTTCTATCTTCTACTTTTCCCCCTCCATTGATCTCTTCTCCTGAGAATATAGTCTTAACACTCTTTAATTCCTTCAAAAATCTCAGCAAATCTCCAGTCCACTAGCTTCTAGTTATCTCCTTTTAGGATTTTGTTTTCTCTCTTATCCCATTTGCCCTCCCCTAATTTTATTTCTTTTCTGAGCTATAGTTAATAGTCAAAGTAATAGTCCAACTATAACACTGTGGAACCTAAAGATATGAACATTCAACATTGTCTTTTTCTTCCTCATTTGGATATTTACTCTGATGTACGTTTCCCCCTGTAGAGATTAGGAGCAAAGGCTAAATTTTGCAAGTTTGCATTCTAACTCCATCTTCCAAAATGTCAAATTTTGGTATATTACTCAACTCCACTATGTGTCATTTTCTCAACTCCAAAGCACAGATAACCATAATATCTGTATCAAATGACCGGTAGGAGAATTAGATTAAGATCATGTGACTGACTTATAGCAAGCAGTCAATAAATGTTTACTACTGATATTGTTATTATTAGTCCGCATGCATACTCTATGGAATATAGAATAAACTACTATCCTGAGTTGCCCAATCTAGAAGCTCATCAGAAAAATAAGGAGGCTTTGATTTATCTATGCTAAGGCAACACTGAACTTGATCTGTTTCACCAAAATGTTAAAATAAGATAAAGGAAATTTAAAATAAAAGGAATAAGAACACTACAATATTTGGAGGGGTGTGTGTGTGTGTGTATGTATTATACAATCTTTTTTTTTTTTTTGCAGTACTGGGGGTTGAACCCAGGGCCTTGTGCTTGCATGCTTTGCAAGTGCTGTACCACTGAGCTTTTTGTGTGTGTGCTTTTTTTTTTTTTTTTTTTTTTTGAGACAGGGTCTTGCTAAATTACACAGACTGCCTCTGGTCTCGAACTTGTGATCCTCCTGCTTCTGCCTCCCGAGCCACTGGCATTACAGGCGTACGCCACTGTGCCTGGCTTATACAAACTATCTTATCCTGAGTCCAAGAAGTAAGTTATCTATGAACCAAGCTCTGTAGTATTAGTAAAGTCAGGTTTTTAATACATCCTTTAAGCCTTTACCAAAATACTATAAAAATAAAAATGACTGAAACGGTTTTTTGATAACCAATTATGCTCTCTAAAGTTAAGCAGGCCTATGTTCCAACCATGCTCTTTTTAAAAACATACACCTAACAACATTGTAGCTCTTAAAGAACCCACCCTTACTATGAAAACAAAAATTTTAAGCAGGATAAATTCTTTCACTTTGTTCATAGGACTCTTATCATGTTCCTAATAGGAATTCATGGGACCCACTCCTGAAGCAATCCAACATTGAAAACCCTATGAGGGTCACCATGAGTAGGACCTGAATCAATGGCACCTAACAACAACAACAAGATTCAAGAAGTAACTGAACCTGTTAGATGATCACTGTCAATACAGCTAAATTATCAATTATGTCAAAATCAACAGCACTGTTATAGGCAGATGTTTTTTAGAATTCTACTCAACAAGTTACCTAATTTAATTACTTAAGAAGTTCAACCCAAACACAAGATCTTTACATGTGGCTTTCATATATAAATTTTACAAATTAATATCTGAGAAGATGATTTACTAAATAAAAGATAGAAACCTATGGTGCTTTGTTCTTTAACTAGGTGCCAAAATTGCCCAACTATCCTAATGGCTCAAGAATTAATTCATTAAGTGCAGATAACATGCACTCCTGTACCCAATATCCTATTCTGCCTCAGGAAAGACTATGTTTTCACTTCTCACCTAAAAGTTAATTATTCCTTCTCTCCTCCTCATTACAGAAAAAGGAGACACTGGTATGGTATGCACATCTCTGTTGTGTAACATCAGCCTCTTGTCTGCTTTTCCTCATCAGTAGAAAGTTCTCCTCTTCTGTACACTTAGAAAATAAGCTAGGATGGTATCCAACTACCCATCTACTTGATGCATAAACTGGCTAAGCACCCCAATCCCAGGAATCCACACCACTCCTGCAACAGAATAGTGGCACCCTCAATTACAGTAGCATTCACAGGCATCACTGATGTTTACGGCAACTGAAAATAGTGCGTGGAGACCTCACATCTGCACTTATCTGGCACCAATGCCAACACACTCTACACAAGAACACTCAGGGGAAAGGCTTTCCCAATGAAAGTTACTCTGCAAAACTAAGAAGAGGTGACAATTCCATTGATGCAGTTATCAATGTAGAGACACAAGAAAAGGGAAAAAGCAAGTAAATATGACACCACCAAAAGAACACAATCACTCACTAGTGACTGACTGCAATGAAAAGGAAATTTAGGAAGTGCTTGAAAAGGAATTCAAAACAATGATCTTAAGGAAACTCAGCTAGATACAAGATAATGCAGATAAACAATTCCATGAAATCAAGAAAACAATTCATGATCTGAATGAGAAATTGTGACCAGAGAAAGATAATTCTTCAAGTTTTGAAAGGATTCTGTCACATCCTCATGCTGCTTATCAACTACTGTTACACCAAATTGTACCAGTTTATCATACATGCAAAACACTATACTTCTCTTCCAAAAGATAAACAATTGGATTCAAGAATTACCATTTTCATACTTTATATTTATGGTTTCTGGATTTTTAACTTTCTGAACTAAAATTACAGTGTGAAATATTGTTCACAGCCTGAAAATAACTCAAGTACAATTTGGCACAGGCTGACCATTTACACCTGTTTTCAATTTAAAAATCTATAGCACTATAAACATGTAAAATGGATTAGATAATAGTTTTTCTATTGTATAATGTTTACTTATAAAGAATTATCAAACAAAAAAAGAACTAATACATTAGAAACTCCCTTTTATGTCAGATACTTTAACAGACATGTTGTTAGGTGCCCATGAGTAAGGTTCGACCCATAGCGACCTTATGTGCAAAAGAACAAAACACTCCCCAACACTGTGCCATGCCTGGCACTATGTCAGTGCTTCTCTGCTATTCATAGGGTTTTGAATGGCTGAATGCCATAACCTCCTCCAATTAACCAACATACAGATCAGTAATTTTTAACACAACATTTCACACATATCCAGGACTCCACTGCAACAAACTAAAAAAATCAACGGATGAGGGCAGATTTAACTCTAAGATATTCTTAAATCACACAAAAGAACTTTTTTTTGAAAAGGAGAATTCAAGACAAGTATCATATTAAATAAACTTAAGCAGGATGTTGTAGTTTATTGATTTAACTTAAAACACTTTTAAACTATCTCTTATTCACACTTATAAGGCAGAAAAAATTAAAGAAAACTAGTGAATTTTTGTTTCTATATAGGGAAATCCCTCTAGTCTTCCACAGAAATTTTCAATTTGAGGAACTGGGGCTCTAGAAATCTCTTCAAATATACTGACTCATCTAAACAATTTCCACACGGTACTCAAAAATGTAAGGTAATTTTTCCACATGTTACATACACACATGTAAACTAGGCTTTGGTCCCTAAATTCTACCCTAAGAAAAACTACAGAATTTGAGCCAAGTTGACTTTTTTTAATACTGGTTTTTCCTTATTTTTATTTTTTATTGTTATTTCATACTTGTTTTTCATGAGAAGAGAACATAAACATCTAATGCCTTCACTTAATATTTACAGAAAAAGGGGGAAACTTAACTTCTTATTAAACCATCCCCAAAAGATAACTTACATGAGACTTTATAAAAATAAGCATAAGGATCACCAATGAAGTAGACAGAAATTTAGGGGGCCCTGCTGGCTGTAGGAAACAGTGTCCTGTGTATTTTGGGAGAGAGAGGATAGCCCTTTGATGGCTTTTACATACTAACTCAAGAAATTCAGGGGGTTGGTGGTGTGCTTCAGTAGTAGAGTGCTTGCCTACCATGCCCAAGGCGCTGGGTTCCATCCCCAGCACCACAAAAGAATAAGAAATCCCACAGAACTGTGACTGGCAACTTGCATGACACTTTTCCACATATTTCCCACACTCAAAAGTGATTTTGTGACTTCTTTTCTACTGCAATGTTCATTTAAAAAAGTAATTTCACCTGTATTACATTGGTCACTCTACAGAAATAAACTGCCAGGATTTTCTGTGTTTCAGGAAAAGGATTTTATTTTATACAAGTAGAAACATTATGACAAATACCTTCTCCTTTTTGTGGAATAAGATAAACTTTTATAAGATCACTCTCCAAAGGAAATACATTTGTTATGCTGTTGTTGTTATTGTTGTTGTTAGGTGCTGTCGAGTTGGTATCTGACTCATAGCGACCCTTCGTACAACAAGAGAAACACTATTGTCAGTGCTTCTCTGCTGTTCATAGGGTTTTCAATGGTGGATTGATTTTTGGGAGTGGTTTGCTGGGTCCATCCCCCAAGCCCACAGAACCTGGTGTTCCCAGGTGGTCTCCCATCCAAGTGCTAACCAGGCCTGACCCTGCTTAGATCTGACAGGATTGGATGTCACAGGGCTACGGCTACAGGCTACATTTGTTATAGTCAACATAATGATCTAATTTTTGGAAGACAGTTATTAATGAAACTGTTATGTACTTAAAATCAACCCATCAAAAAGTAGTACATTAAGGTAACTTTAATAGGTCATATTCAAGTCAGGTGATAAAAGCATGTTCAAGTTCTCTTCACTAACCCTACTCATATCAAAACCATTTCCACTACCATGCATCACTCTCACTCCAATTCTACTCTCAATTGTTAGTAAAAGCTCTACCTTTTCATCCTACTAAAAACATCTCCTATTCACCATCTTTGCTCTCCTTTCCCTCTATAAGGCATCTATGGTTTTGGCTCTAGGTTTTTTTGTGTGTTTTGTGGTACTGAGGGGTTGAACACAGAGGCTCACATGTGCTAGGCAAACACTCTACCAATGAGCCGCACTCCTAGCCCTTTTTATTTTGTGACAGGGTCTTGCTAAGTTATTCAGGCTGCCTCTGGCCTCAAATACAACAATCCTCCTGCCTCAGCATCCCAAGTTGTTGGGATTACAGTTGTGTAACATGGCACCCAGCTGGCTCTAGTCTTTCTACTCAAATATAAGTCTTTGGTCTTATCTTCAGAATGCTCTATATAACATGCTGTAATCTTATATGTTCAGTTGCCATTCCATCCTACTAGAATTACAATCCCATCTCTATGGCAGGCTTGACTCCATAATCAGTATAATGATTACAGAACAATCACATGGTTATATATGTACTATCATCTCTTCTCATTAACCTTTTCTTTATAAATCTATTTTTAACACTAATCTCACCTAGGAATTTCTTAACGGTAGTTACTGACTAGATGAGAGACAGATTTAAGTGAAAAAAAGCAAAAATACAGAGCATAAGGAATCATATCAAATGTAGGAGATTTCTTAAAATTCGGATTGTTAATTTTATGATTCTAGAGGATTAAGAAAGGTAAAGAAGGCAGAGCATGGTAGCATACATCAGTAATCCCAGTGACTCAGGAAGCTGAGGCAGGGGGAGTACAAGTTCAAGGTCAGACACGGCCTGAGTAACTCAGCAAGACTCTGTCTCAAAAGTAAAATTAAAAATTGGCCGGGGGTGCAACCCAGTGGAAGAACACTTTTGCAAAGGATCTGGAGACTGTGATTTTTTTTTTTTCTTTTTTATTGAGGACAGATGGTCACCACTCTGGCCTCTGAAGTCACTGTAACTGTGAGCTGCAGGGAGGGAAACTGAAAGGTGGACAGTTCAGGGGACAGAGAAGAGCGGCTGGCACTGCTGTGGATTCCTGAGCCTAAGAAAGCTTGTTCAGAGTAAGAAACGTCTGGGACCCAGTAGTACTTGCGATGTGGAGAAGTAGTGCCATGAGTGTGGGGAACCAAAACACCTGATTTAGGCCATGGTGAAACTGGGGGCTGAGAATGCAAGGGACGGGGAGAAATTGAGGGGAAAGTGCTGAATGTACAGGGTGCAGTGGGAGCTAAACACTGGACATGGAGGCTGCAAACTACGGTGATGAAGAGAAGGAGAGAAGCACCCTGACCCATCATCACCCAAACTCCCATGTCAGGGGAGAACCTCTTTACACATGGAGGAAGTGAGCCCTAGCACCCAGACCAAGCAATGGGCAAGCCTCAGAAGAAAAACACATGAAACACAGAAGGTCAAGCTGGATGGGAAGATCCTATAGACCAAAGTACCTCAACAGATAATTTCAGAATAATGGATTCCTGGAGATGCCTGCTGTAGAATTTAGAACTTTGCTTATAAATATGCTGAAAGACCTCAAAGACACCACCATGAGAGCAACTGAGTCACTGGGAAAAAATTTGGAAGAAAAATTCTCCAGAGAAATTGAGAGCCTGAAGAAGAATCAAGCAGAGGTCCTTGAGACACAATAATTATGGGAGATTTCAATATCCCAGTTATACCAAGAGATAGGTCATCAAAGCAAAATATCAACAGAGAAACAAAAGACCTGAATAGCACCACAGACCAACTAAGGCCTTACAGATACCTACAGATCAGATACAGAATACACATTCTTCTCAGTACCACATGGAACTTTTTGTAAGACAGACCACATTAGAATCCAAAAAGACAATTGAAAGAATTAATCAGACTAAGAATTTGTTCTTCTAAAAGATAAACACCCCCTTAGCCACTCTCACCAAAAGAGAGAAAGAAAAATCCCAAATTAAAAAAATTAGAGATGAATGTGGTCATAACCACTAATACCAACAAAATCCAGAAGATCATCAGGGAATACTTTGAGAAATCATACTCACAAAAAATACAAAAGAAATGGAATTATTCATTAACACATATGAATTA
Organism: Pedetes capensis; assembly: GCA_007922755.1. Classification (NCBI taxonomy): domain Eukaryota; kingdom Metazoa; phylum Chordata; class Mammalia; order Rodentia; family Pedetidae; genus Pedetes; species Pedetes capensis. Next base: position 6,542 of record VMDO01006279.1, on the reverse strand, counting down.
CCAAAATTAAGCCCAGAGGACATAAGCAATTTAAATAGACCCAATACATTCACAGAAATAGAGACAGTAATAAAAATCTCCCAACAGAGAAAAGCCCAGGTCCCAATGGGCTCACAGAAGAATTCTATCAAACCTGCAAAGAAGAATACCTACTCTCCTCAAACTATTTCAAAAAGTTAGAAAAGGAAGGGCACTTCCAAACTCATTGTATGAAGCCAGTATCATCTTGATACCAAAACTGAGCAAGGGCACATGTAGAAAGAGAACTGTAGACCAATTTCCCTGATGAACACGGCCACAAAAATCCTCAATAAAAATCTGGCAAACTGAACTTAACAACACATAAAAAAAGATCATACACCATGATCAAGTGGGTTTCATTCCACAGATGCAAGGCTGGTTCAACACACAAAAACCAATATAATTCAACATATTAAGACACTTGCACACAGAAATCACCTGATCATTTCCATTGATGCTGAGAAGTCTTGACAAAGTACAACTTGAGAAGTCTTGACAAAGTACAACTTCCTTTCCTGATAAAAGCCCTGGAGAAGATGGAAATATACCTCAATATACCTCAATACCATAAAGGCCATCTATGACAAATCTATGGCCAATGTCATATTAAATGGGGAAAAACTGAAACCACTTGCTCTAAGACTAGGAAAAAAACAAGAATAACCACTCTCCTCTCTTATTCAATATTGTGATTGAAGTCCTAGTCAGAGCAATCAGGCAAGAGAAAGAAATCAAAGAGATAAAAGATAGGCAAAGAAGAGGTCAAATTATTCTTATTCGCAGATGACAAAATCCTTTATGTAAAGGACCCCAAAAATTCCTCTAGAAAGTTCTTAAACCTAATTAACACCTTCAGCAAAGTAGCAAGGATACAAAATTAACATGCAAAAATCAGTACCCTTCCTTTATACCTATAGTGAACAGGAAGAAAAGGAAATTAAGGCAACAATCCCATTTACAATAGCCCACCAAAAAAGCTAAATATTTAGGTATCAATCTAACCAAATACCCTGAAGATCTATCTCTACAAGGAAAACTTCAAAACACTAAAGAAGGAAATTGAAGAGGATGCTAGAAGATGGAAGGCTCTCCCTTGTTCATGGATTGGGAGAATCAATATTGTAAGATGTCTATATTACCAAAAGCAATTTATAGACTTAATGCAATTCCCATTAAAATTCCAATGACAGACTTTGCAGAAATAGAAAAAAAATCCTAAAATTCATATGGAAGCACAAAAGACCACATGTAGCCTGAACAATCTTAAGCTATAAAAACAGCACAAGCAAGATCACTCAGAGCAATAGTACCTGACTTCAGACTATACTGCAGAGCTGTAGTGGCAAAAACAGCTTATTAGTGGTACAAAAATAGGCTTGAAAACTAATGAAACAGAATTGAAGACCCACAGATATGCCCAGGCAACTGCAGTGATCTAATTTTTTACAAAGGGGCTAAGGACATTCAATAGAGAAAACACAGCCTCTTCAAAAAATGGTGCTTGGAAAATTGGATATCCATATGCAGAAAATTGAAAATAGACCTGTATATCTCAACTTATATGAGAGTAAATTCAAAATGGATAAGAGACCTCAACATAAAACCAGAAAACTTAGAACTACTAGAAGAGAACACAGGAAACACATTCCAACACATAGGCATAGAAAAGTATTTCCTTAATAAGCCTCCAGTTGCCCAGGAAATAGCATCAAGAATTAACAAGTGAGACTACATGAAATTAAAAAGCTTCTGTACAGCAAAGGAAACAATTAACAGAGCTAAGGGAAAGCCTACACAATGGGAGAGAATCTTTGTATCCTACACATTGAACAGAGGACTAATTTCAAGAATATTCAAAGAACTTAAGAAAGTAAATACTAAGACAACAAATAACCCAATACAAAAGAAATGAAGAGACAGTTCTCAAAAGAAGAAGTTCGAAGGGCCAAGAAACACATGAAAAAAATACTCAATATCACTAGCTATTAAAGAAATACAAATCAAAACAACACTGAGATTCCATCTCACTCCAATTAGAATAGCCAAGATTAGCAAAACAAATAAGAACAAATGTTAGCAAGGATATGGAGAAAAAGGAATCCTTGTACACTACCAGTGAGATTGTAAAAAAGTTCAACCACTCTGGAAGTCAATATGGAGACTCAGAAGAAAACTAAAAATAGAACACCCATATGACCCAGCAATAACACTCCTGGGAATATACCTAAAGTATAAGTCATCACACCACAATGACACCTGCATTTCCATATTTAATGCAGCACTCTTCACAATTGCAAGGGTATACGGAGTCAACCAAGTTGCTCTTCAACAGAGGAATGGGTAAATACGTTATGGTATACATACACAGTGGAAAAGAATTAAATGTCTTCTGCAGAAAAATGGATGGGCCTGGAGAATATCATCCTGCAGCCATAGCACTGTAGTGTTCATTCTTGTCAGATCTCAGAAGCTAAGCAGGGTCAGGCCAGGTTAGTAATTGGATGGGAGACTACCTGGGAATGCCAGGTGCTGTAGGCTTGGGAGAAGGACCCAGCAACACACTTCCAAAAAACAATCAGCCATTAGAAACTTTATGAATAGCAGAGAAGCACTGACAATAGCCTGTTGTATGTAGGGTCGCTATGAGTCAGACTCAACAGCACCTAATAACAACATATATATGTATGTATGTATGTATGTATGTATGGTTCTTCCTTTAAGTTAGATTTAGCTCCCAGATGTGAGAGAGAACATACGGTATCTTTCATTTGGGGTCTTTGTTTGTTCACTTAGGATGATACTTTCTAGCTCCACCATCCATTTTGCTACAAATGACATTATTTCATTCTTTTTCATTGCTAATTATAAATACAATACTATTAACTTTAGTGACATGTTTGCCATAGCGTGCTAAAAACAAATGTATGCTAAAAAGAATTCTAGAATCATGAATTATAAGAATAAAAGGAAAACTAAGTGGTCATGACTTGTATGCAGCTTCATTTCTGCAGAGCAGCAAACAGAATGGTCTCTAGGCTGCTACCAGCCTTAGGATGGAGAGCAAGCACAGGCTCCTGAACCAACTTCAGAAGCTGGTTTGGGAAAGCAGAAGCTGCTTTGCTGGAGTATTCATTCCAGCTACTGGGAAATTTAGCTAAAAAGTAAAATAATCTAGACTAAAAGAAGCCAAATTTGCTGAAAATTAAGATGAAGGCACTGTATATGAATGAAAGGTAAAATGTTCAGAAGCTCTTATTTTTGTAAAATAGAAAAAAGGAGAGAAATGAGATGGCCAACCACTCCCCACCTAGACCAGCGTCAATTATCTGGAAATGGCCTTTACTGCCCATTTTAACATTCACACCTGCATTTTTTTTTCAATTCCTGTTAGCTCCCTCACTAATTTTCTGACTTTTTGCTTTCTGTTTAGATTTGTTGTTAGGTGCCATCCATTCGGAGCAAATCTCTACTTTTTACCTCTTTTACATTGTACTATTTCTAAGGCCCCAGAGGAGATTGTTGTTATTTGGTGCCGCCGAGTTGAGTCCGACCCTCATAGGGTTTTCAATGGCTGACTGTTTCGGGATTGCCTTGGGAGTGGATTGCCACGTCCTTCTCCCACAGAGGAGATAGATTAGTTAAATAAAAGTCACCCGCCAACTGGTCTTGGCCATCTCAGGGTAACTTGTTATTCAGACGTGTTGAAGATGCCAGCTGACGTGCCCTCAGTAACTACTTCACACCACTCACTTATCCTTTCCATGACCAAATTTCTTTTAAATATGGCAATACGCTCACTAACATGTCATGAACTGTAAGATAAGAAGCCTTTAAATAAAAAACAAAACAAAAAAAACTAACAAATTCCCAAATCCCTAGTCAGCCCACACACAGCCTTCATAGCTTGCTGTTCTCCTGATGCCCACGTCTCTTCTAATTTCTACTCATTCTTCAAAACCTGAGCTCACATACAGTCTCCTACAGGGGTCGTCCCTGGTTACTCTTCCTCATGTCTTTCTCAGTCAGGATCCAACACCCCACTTTCTCCCATGTAATCCTAAAACATCCTACGATTTCTTCTAGAACACCACAATGTCTTGAATCAGAATTTTGTGGAATTTTAATAAAGCAAGAAAAACCTTCATATACTAACACACTACCCTACATTTTGAGGGGCTTGGGTTTAGCTGAGTGGATACAGTGCTGCTCTGCCACTGTGAGGCCCTGGGTTCAATTGCCAACATCACAAAAATGGGAGAAGGACCTGGTAGCCCACTCCCAAGACAATCCACCATCAAAAACCCTATGAATCACAGAGAAGCACTGACATAGTACCAGCCAGATATGGCACAGTATCAAGGAGTGTTTTGTTCTGTTGCTCTGAGTCGGACCTAACTCAATGGCACTTAACAACAACATACTACATTTTAGTTAATTATTGACCCCACACACTGGACAGAACTCTTTTTAACTTCTGTATCTTTCGTGATTTGTACCAACTAGCCTGCACCAGCTCATTAAACACTGGCTACTCCTCAGTTATGGGAGAAGGGCCTGGCAATCCACTCCCAACGCAATCCTGAAACAGTCAGCCATTGAAAACCCTATGAGGGTCGCTATGAGTCGGATACCGACTCGATGGCACCTAACAACAAGAACAACAACTCCTCAGTTGGTAGAGTGCTGCTCTGCACTTTCTGAGAACCAGGGTTCAATCCCCAGCACTGCCAAAAACACAGGAAAAGGACACAGAAGTCCATTCCTGAAATAATACCAAAATAATGAGCCATGTAAAACCCTATGAGGCTCTCTATGAGTTGGACTTGACTCAACATCACCTAACAACAACTGAATCTCCTATCACCACCTCAGAAACACCTACTTACATTTCCAGAAAGAGAGGGCAATCAGGGGTTCCCTAAACCCTTCCCTCAATCGAAATTACCTCTTGACCTCATGCTTCCAAATCACTCTTGATGTAAACACCAGTTGGTTGGCATATTTAAGAAAGTGTGACTGGCATCAGGGTCTAGTTAGATGCAATGATGAGTCTTCTCAACTGAAGCAGAGCTCCTCTGGAGGAAGGACAAAGTTTTACTTCATTCATTCCCACCACCGGTCACAAGCCTGGAAACACTGTAAGCATGCCATGAAACACTAAATGGTATTTAAGAGTCTTCCCAGAGCTGAAAGATGTACCATGCCTTGCATCCCAGCTACTTGGGAGGCTGAGGCAGGAGGATTGCAGGTTTCAGGCCAGAGGCACCCTATGCAATTTAGCAACTTTCTCTCAAAATAAAAAATTTTTAAAATATTCTGAGAGAGCTGGGTATAGTGGTGCACACCTGTCATCCCAGCAACTCAGAAGCAGAGGCAGGAAAATCACAAGTTCGAGACCAGAGGCAGTCTGTGCAACTTACAGTCTCTCTCCAAATAAAAAGTAAAAAATGAGTTGGTGGTGTGGCTCTGTGGTAGAGCACTTGCAAAGCATGTGTGGTAAGAGCACTTGCAAAAGCATGTGTAAGGTTCAATCCCTCAATACCAACAAAAAAAAAAAAAAAAAAAAAGGATCTAAGCATATAAGCATACAGCTTAGCGGTAGAGCAATTGCCTACCATGCACAAGCCCCTAGATTCAAACCCCCAGTACTGGGGGGAAAAAAATCTTCCCAGAACATTTGGTTATATCTATTTCATGTTAGTATCATATTTCTTTACAGTTCTATCCAACTAGGCTGGCAGGGCCTTGAAAATGAGAACTAGATCTTCTTAAAAATATAAATCTAAATTAAAAATTGTAAATTAATGATACACTATTTCAGAGAGACCAGAAGATCACCTGTAATCTCATTAATCTAACCCAAGGAATATAAATAAAATTTCCTTCTTTGCAAGTGTTGTCTTTTGTATTTACATCCTATAAACTATAATCATAGATTACACATGATATAGTACATTCTCTGATATGTATCTATTCTTTTATTATGGTTTGCCTATTTTAACAAAACTGTCAAATGAATGATGTAGCCATTTCTCTTTGCTTAGCATTGCTCACTTACACATCTTCATTGTTTCAAGTAATAGTCCATATTTTTAATCATTTTTCATAAGCTAGAATTAGAAGTTAGGAATGAACCTTCTTTATTGCTACTGAAGCACAGGACCAACATGCTTTCAATTTGTTGTATCGTTCACAGTCTTCCAGCAATAGCAGTAGTTTCAGCAGCACTCTGTATGACTCCTTCCTGCTTTCAATCACACTTAGGGTTATAAGACTGTTTTTAAAATTATAGACACTGCTTTTTAACTTTCTAACAAAACTGAGGGAGTAGGACCTGGCGAGCCACTCCCGAAACAACTAGCCATTGAAAACCCTATGGATAGCAAAGAAACACTGTCAGATATAGTGCCGGAAAATGAGGCCCCCAGGTTGGAAGGCACTCAAAAGACTACTGGGGAAGAGTTGCCTCCTCCAAGTAGAGTATACCGTGATGAGGGAAATGGAGTAAAACCCCAGGGTGC
>VMDO01006278.1:63503-102252 GCA_007922755.1 Pedetes capensis | reverse complement strand
TCTGAAATGCTGGGATTACAAGTGTACAGCTTAGAGTCTAGCTCTTTTTTTCCCTCTTTTCATCTTGAAATATGTTTTCTTTGTTTTGCTTTTTTCTAATATAATTTTCATCAACTTTTAGTTTTCTGTTTTATCTGTTACACTGTCCATGTACTCTTTTTTTCTATTTACCATGCTTTTAGTATCATTTTTTTTCACAAATGAAATCCCTTCAGCTTTCTACTACTCATTGCCCTTCTTATGTTTGTCTAATTTGGTTTGTACATTTTTCTTTATTTCACATTCAATTTTTTTTATTTTTTAACCTTTTGCTCTTTTCTCTCCATTTTCCTAACATTCTTTTCCTTTCCTTTTGCTTTGTCTTATTTAACTCTTGCTTTTGCTCCTTTGATTGTACACTTTCTCTGCACACTGTTTTTATTTTAGGCAATTACTAGTTTTACCTTCAACCTAAGTAAATTATAACTTCATAGCTAAGTCTATATTATTGCTACCATTTTCTATTCTATGGATATTTGTGATGAAGTAGTCTGCTTTAACTGATTTTAAGTATATTTCTATATCTGGCTGGGAGAAGGATGCAGCAAACCACCCCCAAAAAGCAATCAGCCATTGAAAATTCTGTGAATAAAAGAGAAGCAGGACAATAGTGTTTTGTCTATTGTACATAGGTTCACTATGAGTTTGATACAAACTCAACAGCACCTAACAACAACAACAATCTATATCTAATTTGGTTGGATACTTTACCTGTTATAGTGGTTTGTCTTCTCTGAGAGTGGTACTGGGGATTGAGATCTCAGGAGATTTTGGTTCACTAAAAAGATCCTCAGATAAAATGGGAAAAGATATCAATCCCAACAGATGCACAGATCATACACACACACAAACACACACGCACACATGCACACACACACACACATTTTTTTAAAACATGAAAAAGCAAAGCAAAATATCTCCTCAAATATAACATAATTCTTTATCTGTTGAATCCAATGATACTAATATGGTTGAAATGTCAGAGAAAGAACTCAAAAGTCTACTTGTAAAAATGAACAGTGACTTCTAAGAGGATATGAACCACCAGATGAATGAAGTAAGGAAACCAATACAGGCCCAAAGCAGAAAGTCATCAATGTAGAAGATAAATTCTGCAAGATGAATGAGAAATTCAGCAATGAAATTGAGGTTTTGAGAAACAAACAAACAGAAATGTTGGAAGTGAATAACTCAATGGATCAAATTAAAAACACAGTGGAAAGCACAATGAATAGGCTATGCCAATGAGAAAAAAAGAATATCAGTGATGGAAGACAAAAGTTGAGGAAATAATATGGTCCAATAACCATAAAGAAAAAAGTAAAAGGAAATGACCACAACTTCCAAGAACTCTGGGACATGAACAAGAGATCAAATCTAAGAATCCAGGAGGAGTACAAGGAGTTGGTATTAAAAAAAAAAACCTAAAGGCATGCAAAACACATTCATCCGAATTATAGCAAAAAAATTCCTACATCTGAAGGAAAAAATGGACATCTAACAACAAGAGGCACTTAGAATACCAAATAGATACATCCAGAAAAGACCCTCCCTATGACACGTTACAATTAGGGACTTGAACCCAGGGCCTTGTGTATGTTAGGCTAATGCTCCACCACTGAGCTGCAACCTCAGCCCCTTTTTCACTTTTTATTTTGAGACAGGGTCTCACTAAAATGCACAAGCTGCAAGACTACAGAACAAAGACATAGTATTAAAATATGCAAGAGAAAACATCAAGTCACTTATAAAAGCAAACCTATAGGAATAATATCAAATCTCTCAGCACAAACTCTAAAATCCAAGCATGGAATGATACACTTTAAGACTTAAAAGTAAATAATTACCAACCAGCAAACTCACCATTTAAAACCAATGGAGAAATAATGACAATCCAAGACAAGCAGAACTAAAGTAATTCATGACCATGAAGTCAATATTGCAGATGATATTTAAAAGAACCCTATGCACACAGGAGGAAAAACAACAATCTCAATCAACAGCATATAGGAAAGAATAAACTTCATGAGATAAACAGATGTACTAAAGATAACTAGGAAAGAATCAGTTGTGTCTAACACACACACACACACACACACACACACACACACACACACAAAGCAAGCCTTGAATATGAATAAGGGAGAAAGAAAAGAAAAAAATAGTGTGTACACCAACCAGGAAAACACCCAACAGAATTACAAGAATCAGGAAATCTCTCTCAGTGATAATTCTAAATATAAATGTTATTAACTCTTACATTAAAAGAAATAGACTAATCCAGGTGCTTTGATGCATTCCTGTAATTCCCATAACTCAAGAGACAGAGGCAGGAAGATCACAAGCTTGAGGCCAGAGGAAGCCTATATAACTTAGTGAGACATTGACTCAAAATATAAAAAAATAAATAAAAAAGAGGCTAAGGGTGCAGCAGAGTGGTAGAACACTCCATGCATGAGGTCCTGAGTTCAATACCTCAGTACTGCAAAAATAAAAATAAAAGACATGGACTAGAAGATTGTATTAAAAAACAAAATTCAATAAGTTGTTGTCTACAAGAAACACATCTCACTGGCAAGGACACTCACAGACTGAAAGTGAAAGGATGAAAATTGGTATACCGAGCAAGCGGAAGCCACAAGAAAGGAGAATCAACAATCCTATATATTAAAAGTAGACTTCAACTTAAAATTAGTCAGAAGAGATGAAGAAGGTCATTACATATTCATAAAGGGAACACTTGATCAAGAAGATATAACAATTACAAATATATATTCACCAAACAGAGATGCACATAATTTCATAAAAATAAAATATAAACACTATTGGACATAAAGGGACAGAGAGGTCCAGATACAATAATAGTTGGTGACTTAAATATACCACATTCATCAATAGATTAAACATTCAGACAAAAAAATCAACAAAGAAACTTCAGAGATAACCACCACAATAGAACAAAAGGACAGAATATGCCATGCAAAAGCTACAGAATGCACATGCTTCTTTGTAGTCCATAGAATGTTCTCTAAAATAGATCATATTTTATGTCATAAATCAAGGATTAACAAATATAGAAAAATCAAACTATTTCCATGCATCTTATCAGAGGATAATAGAATAAAACTAAAACTGAACAGCAAGGGAAATTACAGAAACTATGTAAATACATGGAAAATGAACAATAAACTCTTAAATAATCAATGGGTCTTGAAGAAATGAAGGAAGAAATCAAAGAAATTCTAGAATTAAATGAAAATGAAAACATATCCTACAACAGCATTTGAGATAGATCAAAGGTGTTTCTAAGAGGGAAGTTTAGAGCTATGAGTGCCTACACTAAAAAATCAGAAAAGATTCAAATAAATAACTTAATGATGCATCTCAAGGTCTTAGAAAAACAGAGGCAAGCAAAACCCAAACCCATAAAAAAACAGAGCAGAAAATAATGAAATGGAGAGCAGAAAAACAGTAAAAAGAATTGATGAAATGAAGAGCTGATTCTTCGTAAAGATAAACAAGATTGATAAATGATTGGCCAAACTAACAAAGAAAAATAAAGAAGACACAAATTAATGAAATTAGAGATCGAAAGGGGAACATTACAACAGATACCAATGAAATCCAGAGAACCATTGGGGAATATTTTGAAAACTCATACTTCAAAAAATTGGAAAACTTAGGTAAGATGGATAAACTTCTAGACACATATAACCTATAAAGAACTTAAAAAGACCTCTAATGAACAGCAGGATTGAAGTACTTAAAAAGCATCTTCCAACAAGGAAAAAAAGCCCAGGACCAGATGAGTTCACTGCCAAGTTCTACAACACCTGTAAAGAATTAACATCAATGATCCTCAAAGTATTCCAAAAAATAGAAATGGAAGGAGTACAACCAAACTTGTTCTATCAAACCAGTGTTACCCTGATTAAAAAAAAAACAGATGAGGATACAACAAAAAAGGAAAACTACAGACCAATTTCCCTGATGAACATAGATGTAAAAATCCTTAATGAAATACTTGCAAATCGATTTCAACAACACATTTAAAAAAAAATACACTCTAGTCAAGTTGGGCTGGGGTTTAGCTCAGTTGATAGAGTGCTGCTTTGTACTCTCTGAGGCCCTGGGTTCGATCCTCAGCACCACAAAAATGGGAGAAGGACATGGCAATCCATTTTCAGAGCAATCCCCCCAAAAAACAGCCATTGAAAACCCTACAAGGGTCACTATGAGCTGGACCTAACTCAAAGGCACCTAACAACAACAATAACAATGTTCAGGCTGTTTTCATTCCAGGAATGCAAGTGTGGTCCAACATATGCAAGACAGTAAATGTAATATAGTGCCCAAATAGACTCAGAGACAGAAATCACATTATCATTTCAATAGGTGCAGAAAAGGCCTTTGACAAAGTTCAAGATTTTTTCATGATAAAAGCTCTGAAGAAACTAGGAATTGAAGGGACATATCTCAACATAATAAAGGCAATATATGAAAAAACTATAGCCAACATCATTCTAAATAGGGAAAAAGCATTTCCTCTAAAATCATGAACAAGGAAAGAGAGTCCACTCTCTCCATTGCTATTCAATATAGTAATTGAACTCTTAGCCACAAAAATAAAGCAAGAGAAAGAAATTAAAAGCAAACAGAAAAAAGAAGCCAATTTATGTTTGTTTGCAGATGATATGATCCTATACTTAAAGGATCTTAAAGACTCCATCAGAAAACCCTTAAAGCTGATAAATATTTTCAGCAAAGTAGTAAGATACAAAATCAACATACAAAAATCGTGAGCTTTTCTATATACCAATGGCAACCAAGCCGAAAAAGAAATCAGGAAAATAATCCATTCATAATAGCTTCTAAAACAAGAAAATACATAGGAATAAACCCTAGCCAAGGATGTAAAAGATATCTGCAATCAAAACTTTAAAAGACCAAGGAAAGAAATTGAAGAAGATACTAGAAAATGGAAACACCTTTCATGCTCATGTATTAGAAGAATTAATAATGTGAATTAATAATATAAAATGGCTATATTACTAAAAGAAATCTACAGATTCAATGCAATACACATCAAAATCCCAATGATATTCTTCACAGAAATAGAAAAATATCCTAAATTTCATATGGAGGCACAAAAGATTGCAAATAACTAAAGCAATCCTCAGCAGAAAGAGCAAGGCAGGGGGTATCACAATAATTGATTTCAAATCATACTATAGAAACATAATAATAATAACGGCATAGTTCTAGCAGAAAAATAGATATCTAAACCAATGGAATAGAATAAAGGATCCAGAAATAAATTTATGCAACTACAGCCACCTGATAGTGCCAAAAATATAATTTAGAGATAAGACTGTCTCTTCAGAAAATAGTGCTTAAAGAACTGGATATTTTCATATAAAAAATTGAAACTAGAGCCATCCCTCTTACCTTACACAAAAATTAATCCAAAACTGGATTGAAAACCTCAAAGTAAAACCTCAAACTTTGGAACTGCTATAGGAAAACATAGAGAAAACACTTCAAGACATAGACATAGGGAAGGAATTTCTGAAAAGGACCCCCAAATGCTCAGGAAACAATGGCAAGAATTGACAGATAGGATGGCATGAAATTAGAAAGCTTTTGCACAGCAAAAGACACAATTATCAGAGTGAACAAACAGCCTACAGAATGGGAGAAAATCTTTGCCAGCTATCCATCAGATAGGGGATTACTATCTAGAATATATAAAGACCTCACAAAATTAAAGACCAAAAAGACAAAGTATCCACTCAAAAAAGTGAACAGAGTTCTCAAAATAAGAAATACAATGGCCAATAATCATATGAAAAAATATTCAACATACTTAGCCATCAAGAAAATGCAAATTAAAACTACATTGAGGTGCCATTTCACCCCAGTCAGATTGGGTAACACCAACAAAACAAACAACAAATGCTAGCAAGGATACATGGAAAAAGGAATTCCTATACACTGCTGGTGGGAATGTAAGGTGGGGTAACCACTATAGAAATCAGTATGGAGGTTTTCTAAAGAATTAAAAATAGAACTACCATATGACCCAGCTACACCAATCCTGGGTATATATCCAAATGAATATAAGTCAACATAACAAAGATTCTTGCTTATCCATGTTTATTTTGGTGCTATTCAAAATAATGATAAGGAATCAAACTAAGACTCCATCAGCAGATGAGCAGATAGGAAAATGTGGTATATATAAACAATGGAGTTTTAGTGAACCATAAATAAAGCTAGGGAGAAGGACCTGGCAATCCACTCCTAAAACAATCCACCATTCAAAACCCTATGAATAGCAGAGGAGCACTGATAATAATGCTGGGCATAGTGTAGGGGAGAGTTTTTTCTGTTGTACATGGGGTCACTATGAATTGGACCCAACTTGATGGCACCTAACAATAACAACAGCAACACCATGTATATATATACACAAACAAGTCTCAAGTAGAAAGAGGATCATTGGTGAGGAGGAAGGGGAGAGAGCTGGGGTATAAGAGGGTGATGGAAGAAGTGAACATAGGCAATGTACAATGGCATGCATGTATGGAAATGTCATAATGAAACCCTTTAAGTTGTACACTAACTAAAAATAAAATTTTAAGATGAACCAGATAGTAAATATGCTTTAAAATGAGATAATTATGACATATGAGCTCTGAATGGGGTCAGTATTTTCTTATCAGTCTTGTGTTTATAATGAACTCCAGCAAAGAATTAAACAGCAACATTTTGTTCCCATTGAAATTTTTCTTTCTGGGTTTCTTCTTCCACTGCACAAACTGGACAATCAACGTATACACAAAAATGTCTACACTTGCAAACATACATACAAATTTTTCATTGTCCTTGGATATGAGAAGCCTTTAACATAACACAGTTTGCCTAAAGTCACATTACATAAAGATTTCAAGGTGTTAGAGGAAGAGCAAAATAGGTGGAGATTTGAAAAAACTACGTAGGGAGAAAGGAAATTGAGGACTGTGTTTAGGATGTGTGTTGTGCGTGCATGCCAGCAGCCTATAGACTGATGTTTAGAGGGCTGTTCTATAAAAGAGAAAATCTTTACTGGATTGAAGCTAATCCCTTAATCCCTTCCATTTGTACATCAATTTACAGTCCTCCAAGTACTTTTCCAACCATTATCACATTTAATCTTCACAAATGCCAGCAAAGAACACAGGACAGGGATTAATCTGCCCTTTTCAATGTAAAAAGGAGAGGATATGATTTGACCAAGGTCACAAAGACAGACAGAGGCAAAACTGACTGCAATAGTGAGGGTTTTTTTTTTTTTTTTCCTTTTAGCCGTGGCCCCTCTTACTACTTTTTTAAACCTGGAGGTAGATATTAATTTGGGCCATAAACACACAAATGCTAGTCTAGTCTTGTGCCACACTGTTACCACCGGTGCAAATTATTCCTGACATTCTGCCTGCTTTCCTAGACAGAGTCACAGACTCTAAAGGCGTAATCCAAAGACCTCACAGTGGCACCTTTCCACCCTGCAGGAGACAAGGGGTTTGTGTCTTGAGCCACTTAACAGTCACGGAGCACACTGTTCATGGGAGGTGGCAATTTTTCATAGCAAGCCTTTGTCAGTCGTGGAGGTGGGGCATTGCCTGACAGGCTTACACATCTTTTCCCCTCACAGACCTGTAACAAGCAGTCGGTCCCCCAACTCTGTAAGTACCATGGCTCTCAACTAAAGAAACTAACAAAACCCAGTTAATGAAAGGCCCCAATGTGTGCTTAAAAAGTGGTCTTTCTCCATGGAAACCACTTGAGTTCCAATGGAAAGCTGTGAAATGAGGGAGCTTTCTCCTCTGCCCTTGCCCATCACTTCCCCACCTTCCAACCTTCTCAACTGGAATGTGTACCTTCTTGCTCAGCTGTAATCAACTGAGCCTCTGCTGCTTGTCAGATCTGGTCTAGAGGCTCATGGGGTGTACAGAGATGGGAAAGAGCATTTGTGGAGGAGAGTAAGTAATAAAGTCTCTGACGGAGGCATGCTCAGGGACTCTGGGAAGACCAAGACCGACTCCTGAGCCAGGTGGGGGAGAGAAGATCTTCAGAAGAGATGCCAGAGTAATAGCTGTCCTGAGGCCAACAACGCTCAGAAATTCACCAGGCAGACAAGAGAAAAAGTGAGTATTTAGAATCATTCAGCCTCACTTTCCTCACAGTAAGAATGAAAAGCTCTACTTTGGACATTCAGAGAGAGACTCAAATGAGATAAAAACACTTATTAATACTTAGAAAGTTTCCTGAGACATAATTCATACTGAATAAACATTATGTATTTCTGTTCCTCATTAAAGAGGATCAAAAATATTATAAACAAGAATCTTATTAGAGCTACTATTAATTTTATAACCCTCTGTTTCCATTCAAAGGAAGTTATTTTCTTAGTATAATTATATGTAAATAGACATTTGAACATCACAATATTTATAAGTGATATCAAGTTTATTTAAATAGGGAAGTTAAAAGAAAATCTCAATATGTGAGTAATGTGGTTAAACATACCCATTCCTCAGGTCTTGGGGATGAATAATGTCAGCAAATAAAGAAGAAAAAATGTCAAGTTTAGTCCAAGATAAATTGGTTCAAGTTAGTTTTCTACTTCATTTCCCTAAGGAGATAATAAAAGGACTGGCCATTTTCTGAGATTAGTGGGTTTCTCGAGCTTATCATATTACACTTGAAATCTTTAAAACTGCTCCGAACCATAGGTATTCTCACTGGGGCTCAGCCACTGCAAACGACAGAATTCCAGGTCTCACTCCCAAAAGGGACAATTTTGGTCCCCCTAACAGTGTGGTCCACAGTTAGGTCCAGGCGTGGCTGCGTCTGGAAGCTCAGATGCAGCTTTAGACTTATTTTTGCTCTCTTTTCCATTGTCCCTGTTGGCTTGGCCATGAGGCCACCTCCATCTAGGAGAGGAAACATCCTCACTACAACCCCAACGTTCTTATAACTTATAATCAAAACTAAAGGAATTCCTCTCACCCACACCTGTGGAACAGTCCCAGAGGGCACTTATGAGCCCCACTTGCAGCAAGTGGCCTTCTTTTAACTTGTTCTCCCAAGCAAAGTGGTGAGGCCCACTTACCACTCTTCAGGGGTGTGGAGAACCATGCTGAAGGTGGGGAGGAAAACAGCAGCATGAACCCCAGCCCAGCCAGGATCTCAGGGAGACGGCAAGAGCACTGTCAGAAGAAGGATGTCAAGCAAATTACTACACTCTCTGTACTAGATTGTTGTTGTTGTTGGGCGCTGTCCTCTCCGACTCAAAGTGACTCTATTTACAACAGAATGAAACACTTCCCCCTGACACTGTGCCATGTCTGGCACTATATCAGTGCTTCTCTGATATTCATGGGGTTTTCAATGGCAGATTATTTGGGGATTGTTTCGGGAGTGGGCTGCCAGGTCTTTCTCCAATTTTTCTGGTGCTAAGGATCAGAGTGCACAGAGCAGCACTCTACCTACTGAACTAGACTCCAGCCCAGTAGCAGGGCTGAGATTCAAAATGATAATTGCTTCTAAAGCCTGAGATCATTCCAGTATGCCGCCTGGTTCTCTGGCCCTCCATTGGTGAAGGCAGGGGTATCTCCAATGAATATGTCCACATGGAGAACGAGATGATTATATTACATACCAAAGTTCCTGAACTTCTTATGCATTGTGTTCACTCTCTGTTTTAGAATACTTCTGGCATAAATAGATTATTTTAGCACATGGCTTCTTTGTCCTGTTTCCTATTTTTCAAATGCAATATACTAAACAACACAATTATCAGAGAAAGAGCAATTAATTGGGAAGAACCCAGGCCATGCCCAGCTGAATGCAATAAGTCATGGATTTTGACTGTATTTGATTTCCAGTCAAGTCCACAGGGCCAAACAGAATGTCAGACAAAAAGGAGGAGTCAGAATGATGGTTTCCAACGTGGGCTCTGAGAGTCACGGGTCTCCAGGGTTCCTTAGGGGCCCAGGCAGCAGCCCAAAGGTGGTGCAGAGCCGGCATGACCCAGGTACCTCCCTCACACCCCTACCATTTCTGTTGCAGTGCACTCACTGAGAGGATCAGGGTCTAACACAGAGCATGGATATCACCTCTGGCACATGTCAGGGGTTGTTTTGGCAAGTTACCTCTTATAGTAAAACTCGGTTCCTCTTTAAAGGCAGTGTCACACAAGCGGCCCCAAATATCAAAGTTTGATTACACAGGCATGGGCCAAGCAACAGGTATCACTAGGAAGGGTGCCTACCATCAAGAGGATTCCCTAGTGTCTTGGCAGAAAAACACAGAGGCTGGTTTGGGGACAAATACATCAGACAAGCCTCTGCTACTTGGAATTTTTAATAATGCTAGGGGCAGAGTAATTTAGCGGGTTTGATGAAATGGGGTGGAGGGAGAGAAAGCAGGCGAGTTGCCTCAAAGGCCACTCATGAGGCACCACAGCAGGGAGTGGGGTGGATATGGGGAGGATTCTCTCCCAACATGTGGTAACTGTGCAACCAGATCTTTTATCTGGGAGGGATGCACAGCTGCCCCCTCTGTTCTTCACATTATTCAATCCCTCAAATCTCAATCTCTCCATTTATAGAATGCTAGGAAAAGTGATTATGTCCTTGTAGCTATGAAATGATTAGAAATATGCCTCCTTCCTGGTACTTATAACACAAACAAAATTTTTGTTATTGTTACTTTTATTACTATTAATATAGATAAACACTTCTAACGTTAAGCACTGTACTATGTACTTTGGGCTGGGGTTGGCTCTGTTGGTAGAGTGCTGCTCTGCTTTCTCAGAGGACCTGGCAACCCACACCCAAAACAATCTACCATTGAAAACCCTATGGATAGCAGAAAGGCACTGACCTAGTGCCAGGCCTGGCACAGTGACAGGGAGTGTTTTGTTTTGTTGTACACAGGCACACTGTGAATTGGATCCGACTTGACATCACCTAACAAAAACAAGTGCTTTACATCCATTGTCTAAAGATTCCTCATAATAATAATTCAAGGGTAGAAACTATTATTATCCTTAATCTTGAAATAAAAGTATCTGCAAGACTAAAGAGTTCAAGTTAACTAGTAAATTAAAACAGTATTTGAACAAAGACATCTCAGAGTCCAGAATCTAAAACCATAATGTATGGTCTGTACTGCTTGTTTATAACAAAAATTTAAATAGTAATTAAATATGCATATAGATATTAAAAATTAATCATTATTCATGCAGACAACTCACCAGAGTTCAGTCAGCATCTCTCTCCCCAAACCAAAAAATACAGATAAGGAGGCAGAGGAGGAGCATGGCATATGAGGGCTACATCCAACACTACCTGTTAGACAGGGTATGACTAGTCCCAACATTATGGTGACTTTTAATGTCTTGTTCTTCTGGTGTTTTTCCAACACATTCTAAAAACCCAGCCAGAGTCTGTGGTGTCATGTTTAACTATTGCAGCCATCTTTTCTTCCCTGGGGACCTTTTCTCCTGCCCACGCTGTAAAGTTAGATGTTTACTACTTACATTAAGTATTTACTAACCTTGGTATCACTAAAAACAGTCCCATGGGGCCGTTTCATGTTTTGTTTGACTGTGGATCTTCCTAAAGAGGAGCAGAGAGTGAAGTGTCCCCTCCCCTTTTGTCCCCAGTTCAGGTGTCCTCTGTTGACCCTCCCCTCCTCTCTGCAGGTGGAGTTGACCTTGGTCCTTTGGCACCCACTCTCATCCAAATGATCCAGAAATGTTTGCTGAGCCCCAAGCATGTGAACCCAGCCTTGTTCAATTTACCACCTCCACCAGGAGAGTGGATGTCACAAATGACCAGGAGGCCAGAAGGGGGGAAGGAATGTGAGTTTCAAACATCCACTCAGATCAGTGGGGAAACAGATTGAGGGTGAACTTGGGCTCCGCAAGCAGACTGGTTCAGCCATCAGCCAGCTCCGCTGCAACTCATCAGTCCTCAGCAGATAAGTGAGGACCTTCAGAAACCAACCAGGGACTTCTCTGTGACGTTTTGTGGCTTCTGACTTTAGTCTGAAAAAAGTTTCTGCATTGAGTTGATCTCTCCCGAATATGCTCATACTAAGTAAAACCTCTGGGAGAAGGACCTGGCAATCCACTCCCAAGGTAATCCCGAAACAGTCTGCCATTGAAAACCCTATGAGGGTCACTATGAGTCAGATACCGACTCGACGGCACCTAACAACAACAACAAGTAAAACCTCCAGAGCTTTAAATAATGGTTTCCAATTTATTCTTTGCACTTCGGTACTTAATATACTTATTTTTCCCTCTTGTTAGAATCCTGCACCATCTTAACACCACCATGGAGAGTGTTACTCATCTCCTTATTCATCTCTTCCAATGGTGTGAAAGTGTATTTATTCACTCAGCAAGTAGTTGTGGCAGTGATTGTAAGCCAGGCCCTGTGTTGCACACCAGGCTGGTGAATTGCATAAGCATTTCTAGTAGTAAGTGCTCCCAATACAGTGGGAATGGAGGGGCAGACTAGTGGTAACATTGTTATTACACAATGTTGTAAATGTGGAGAGAGAGAGAGAGAGGGACAACTGAGGAACTGAGGAACTGAGGGGGTGAGGAAACTCACCCCCAAAGGGCAGGGAAAGTGTGGGAGGACTTCCAGAAAAAGAGATATCTGTTCTTCCATCTTATCAGTTCTTCTGTTTATCACCTATCAAGACATGGTTGGAATCTGGGTACCAATGTTTGTTTAAAACATTCCAACTGAAGCTGGTTGCAGACCTTCATAAGAATGACTGGATTTGACTTCCATGGTCTTGGTTGCGGTCTCAGTTGAGAATGCTGCTCAAAGCATCTATATGCCTAGACCCTTTCCCTCTGTACATGCCATCCACCTCCCCACAAAGGCACCTCTTTCCAACATTGTTGTTGTTAGGTGTGGCTGAGTCATGTCCAACTCATAGCGACCCTCATAGGGTTTTCAATGGCTGATTGTTTTGGAACTGCCTTGGGAGTGGATTGCCACATCCTGCTCCCATTTTTGCAGTGCTTGATATTGAACCTGGGACCTCAGAGACTGCAGAGCAGTGCTCTACCAGCTGAGCTAAATCCCAGCCCACTCTTTCCAACATAGGCAAATAATATTTCAAAGCAAGGAAAAAAACATGAAACAATGTACCTTTACTACCTTCTAGGTTCAAAAAATTAGTTGCCTCTGTGATATACTTCCTAGGTGGTGTCCAGAGAAGCAAATTCCCTGCCCCATGCAAGGATGGTGCCTTGGTCATTTTGCTCACAACTGCAAAACACTAAGAAATAGATTTAGCAGAAGAAGAGATATGAAGCACAGAGCACTGAGGTTTAAGAGGATAGGACATTGGGATGGATGGAACTGGAGATCACTTTGTTCAATGGAATAAGCCAGGTATAGAAAAACAACCATATGCTCCCCCTTATAGATGTTGAGCAGAGAATGATGGTCCCCATCCTCTGGGGAGTTTAGGGAGAGGAAGAGACAAGGAAGGATGCTGCATGTGTTCTAAGTTATGATTAGACAGGAGATGTTCTAATATGTTCTAGTGTTCCTTTGAAAGTAGTGTGACTGAAAATAATACTGTACCATATATTTCAAAATGGGAGAAGGACATCGCAATCCACTCCCAAGGCAATCCGGAAACAGCCATTGAAAACCCTATGAGGGTCGCTATGAGTCAGATACCGACTCGACGGCACCTAACAACAACAACAATATATATTTCGAAAAGCTAGGAGAAGGCATTTTGAATGTTTCACCTTACAGAAATGTTAAATGTTTAAGGAGCATGTATTTATCTGGATTACATCATTCTGGGGAATATGTATAGAAACACCACATGCTACCCTACAAATGTGTAAATGTTTGTCAATTTAAAATAAATAAATAAAAAGTCATACGTATGGGGGTAAGCAAAAGAGAAGTTCACTCTCTGGCTCTCCCAATCACCATGTGAATTTATTTATGTGTCTGGTCCTCAGTTTTGTCACTTGCAAAACTGATATTTTGTTAGTGTCTACTGTATAGTATGAGAATTAAACCTGAGAATGCATAGTGAAGAGGACTTTTTGCCCGTAGATCTTCTTATTCAAACACTCAGCTGAATTGTGAGAATTGATGCTCAGAGCAAGTGTGCATACAGTGTGGAAAGTTAGAAGAGGCTTTCGTGATCAAAATCGGGACAGCGAAGACACATCGGGAGAAAGGAGACACAAAGTTTCTAATTCCAATGAGAATACAGCTGCTAAAAATCAAGAAATGGAGAATTTTTACCTAATGCTGCTTTGGGTGACACGTTCCAAAAATAGCATTGTTTCAAAAAATAGTTACTGAGCCTTTACTATTAACAGGTTTTTGGGAATACAGAGGTGAATTGGATCCTTGAAAGCAGGGATTGTGTTTATCCAGTATTGTATCTATACCTGTCAGATACTAGATGATCAGTAGTGAGCTTTGAATAAATGGACTATAAGAGGACTCAGTTTGAGTCTTGTAACATACTACTGCCTGCAGCCATAGCATTGTGGTGTCCAATCCCATCAGATCATGGAAGCTAAGCAGGGTTGGGCCTGGTTAGTACTTGGATGGGAGACCACCTGGGAATACCAGGTGTTGTAGGCTTGGGAGAAAGACCCAGCAACCCACTCCCAAAAATCAATCCACTACTGAAAACTCTATGAACAGCAGAGAAGCACTGATAATAGTGTTTTCCCTATTGTACATAGGGTCTCTATGAGTCGGACACCGAATCGAGAGCACCTAACAACAACAACAACATACAACAGGTGTACAGGCAATGATAATTCAATATAGAAAGTGGCAATTTGCTCAGATTCAATACAAATGGAAAGGGGGTGAAGAGGGAATCAAAAATGTGATGGATCAAAATGAGGAGACAACCATTCAGAGAATTCTTCACCGTATAACCCTAGGTGGGTTGCTCAGTTCCCATCAGGATCTGTTGAGCAACCATCAGTATTTGTTGAGTACCTACAGTGTACCAGGCACCAGGGATTTCATGGCAAAACACCATGCTTCTGCATGGGGAGAGCTTCATGCTTTGTCTGTAAAATGGCAATGGCGGTTAATATTGATATCCGCAGGCTCTTTGTGAAGTGTTACTTAGCTGTTGTTAGGTGCTGTGGAGTTGGTAACCAACTCATAGCACACTACGTACAACGAGCCAAACACTATTGTCAGTGCTTCTCTGCTATTCATAGGGTTTTCAATGGCTGCTTTTTGGGGGTGGGTTTCTGGGTCCTTCTCCCAAGCCTACAGCAACTGGTGTTCTCAGGTGGTCCTCCATCCAAGTACTAACCAGGCCTGATTCTGCTTAGCTTCCAAGATCTGACAGGATCAAATGCCACAGGGCTATGGCTGCAGGCATATTAATGAGTTAATACATGTGAAAGCGCTTTTCTCAACTAAAGTGCGCTTTTCAAGTGTGCATAGTTGTTGAGCCTTCTGTTCTGGGAGTTCATTAAATGGAAAGAGATGACTTGGAGGCGGAACACTGAGTAGAAACAGTCACCACACAGGGATCAAAAGATTACTTGAATCCTATTACAGTTTATCTATTGAAGTAAGACATCATGTAGCATTTATGAACGTTGCCTAAGAGAAGAAAAACATACTAATTGAATAAAGGCTGGATGTTTATTACTGCAGAAATGCCACTCGAAGGTCTTCACCAAACATGTTCAGCTAATTAGCTATTATGGTTAAATGTCTATGGAAATAGTGATAAGTCCGTATTCAAATATATAATCATTTAACCCTTTAATAGCAAATAAGAATGCAAAGCAAACTTAGTGCAGTGATTTCTTACATACAGAGGGAGACAATTTTAGAAATTTAAAGTAAAAACTAACAGCTAGTAAAAGATCCAAGTGAGGATACATTTGTAGAATACATAAAAGAAACTGTACTGCACTTCTGGAGACGATGTCTGTTTTATGTGCAGTAGCCACAGCCTTCATTGTGCCCTTGATGAGATAATAACGCTCAGTACTGTTTAATACGTATTATCAGCAACACAAGAAACATTGAATTTCTGGTATGTTGCCTAGCACTATTCCTGAGAGACAAGGATGAAACGAATCCAATCTTTGCCCTTGAGGAACTCAGAGTGAGGAGATCAGGAGAAAGGTTTAGGGGAGAGGGACACATGCAGTGCATTCTGGGAACATGATAAAGGCATCATGAAGTTGTTGTTAGGGCTAAGGATCAATGAGAACCACAGGAAGAGGGGACATCTAAGCATGGCCTTAAAGCCAGAGAGCTGGTCAAGCAAGTAGAGAGGATAAAGGAGAACTGGTACCCGTCAGTGCCTCAGCACTGAGTTACACGCACAGTGCAGTGGGAATATCTAAAGCAATGGATTCTTAGGATTACTCTGAAACATTAAACACATTACAAATATGCCTCCATTTCAATACCACAACAGTCCTCTATTAGTTGTTATTATCATCATTCCAGTTTTCAAACAAGGAAACTAATTCTCAGAGATGCTAAACCACGTGCCCATCCATGATTGTCCCGCAAGGATTCGAGACTTGAAAGGAATGCCAGTTTTCTGAGCCTGGGGTTTACATCTAGTTTCCTGTTCTGGTTCTCTCTTTCTTTGATTTCCTTTTACTCTTGGTTTTTTCTGCCTGCTCTTTGAGATTTCTTATTCACATCTTTCCAAGATAAATTCTGACTGGGGCTCAATCATTATCCAATAAGGAGCACCGCTAACCACAGCTCTTTGCTAAGTGGGAGGCTCTACATGAGATACCTGTTGCCCTCTGCCGTGGAAGTTACAATTCACAGTCATAAATGTGAGGGTAACAGTGCTATGACAAAGAACATAGTCCATGATCAAGTCATTCCCAAGGAGAGCTGGGCTGGGACAATGTCTAAGGCACAGAACTCAATCAGAATTGCACCGCTGGATTCACAGGACAAATCTTCTGTGAATAAGAGTGGAGTCCTTCGGTCCCTGCATATCTATGACACTGCAGTTTCTCCATCTTTCCAGCCCAAGATAATGGTCTGTGTAGTGACCCTCTTTGCCACATTGTGAATTATGCTGCAATATTATACTCAGAGGGCTGGGATTTGGCTCAGTTGGTAGAGCTCTGCGCTGCAGTCTCTGAGGTCCCGAGTTCAATTCCCAGCACCGCAAAAATGGGAGAAGGACCTGGCAATCCACTCCCAAGGCAATCCTGAAACAGTCAGCCATTGAAAACCCTATGAGGGTTGCTATGAGTCAGATACCAACTTGACGGCACCTAACAACATTATACTCAGAATAGAACTCTGATATGAACACCAGCCAGCTTGGTGGATGTGTGAAATCCCTGACAAATTCCATCAAAGACATCCCATAAGCAGGGGGTCTTTTGCAGCCCGCTTGTAACCAAGAACTTTCATGTGCTCATGAGTTCTTTAACACACATGACCTTCCTCATGGCAATGCTGCTATCTAGTAGGTAATCCTTGATGATAGATGAGTAATGAGTAGTCTATTTCTAGGTTTTAAATTTATACCATCTCCTAATTTTCTAACTGGGCAATTATGACATTAAGATTCCTTTTTTTCTTTGCTTGTGGTACTTTTAGCACCTCATAGAGCTTTTGCAAGTGCTCTACCATTGAGCTGCACCCCTACCCCTTTTCTTATTTTTCATCTTGAGACAAGGCTTTGCTAAGTTATGTAGGCTGCCTCTGGCCTTGAACCTCCAATCCTCCTACCTCTACCTGTCAAGTCATTGGGATTACAGGTGTGCCCCAGTGTGCCCTGCTGACATCAAAGTTTCTAAGAGATTGAGTACCCACACTCACAGACATATACATAAATATATGGACACATTCATTGTTAACATATATGCTTCATCACAGCATCCTAAAATGCTTTAAAACTATATATATGTAGATGTTAATTTTTACCATATATGTAGTAAAAAAACAGACTAATAGAAATGAGCATATTTAATAATTGGAATATATTATAAGCTTAAAAACTAGAAATAAACTACTCACTACTGATGACACATGTGTTCAAACTATAGTCCTGATGTCAAGAGAAAAGCAACACCAGAATTATCTTCTTTGGATATTGATCTAACATATATAAAGGGAACAAAATATTATTTGTAATTTCACCAACCATTTAAGTCCATTTTCCTGCCCTATGGTCATGTCTTGGCAATTCCTAATCCATAGTCTCCTCATCTATAAAATAAGCATAATAATTATTGACTGGTACTCTTAGATTCCTATTGAGTATTCATTATTTAGCAGGAATTATTCCAGGTAATTTATATGTCTTTATATTTTTTAAATTCCTACAGCATCCTATGAGGCAGTTAGTAGCTCCATTTTACATATGAAGAAACTCAGGCACAGAGATGGAGGTTAAATGATTAGCCCAAGATAACAATATAAATTAGTACTTGAGGCCAGATGTTAGGTTAAGGACTGACATGTCTGTCAGCCACTAAGCTAAACCTAGATTTTAAGATGTCAATGAGCATACCATGCAACTATAATTCCTATGTGTTCTTGATAGAATTATAAACTGACTCAACAAATTTGGTAAACTGTGTAGGAGGATCTGCCAGGGATGGACAAGTGCACATATTATGACTCAGCAATTTTACTTCTAGATCTCTGTCCAACAAATACATACTTTTATTTAAAAAAAAAAACACACTTTACAAGAACATTCACAGGAGCATTACTCATACTACCCAAAAACTGCCTCCAGGACCTGCGGGACACCCATGTTTTTAGCAACAGAAAGTCAGGGAAACTCTAATATTTTCATACCATAGAACAGTACATGGTGATGAGAAAAATCTGAAAATTCCTTCAATGGCATTGATGAATCTCACAAAAGATATGAGTGATAGATGCCAGATGCAAGAAAGTATGTTCTATGTATATGTATGTTACATAGTAAAGTCAACAAAACAGATGCAACACAGTGTTGGAAGTGCAAGTAATAGTTACCTCTTAGGAGAAGTGCAGCTGGAAGGGGACAGGGGAGGATTCTATATTTCTGGTGATGTTTCTTTTCTTTCCTTTTCCCTTTTTTGGCAGTACTGGGAGGTTGAACCCAGGGTTTTATGCATTCTTTGCAAGTGCTTTACTACCGAGATTCACCGCCCCCCCCTCAGCCCATTTTTTACTCTTCATTTTGAGACAGGCACCTCCTGCTATCCTCTTGCCTCAGCCTCCCAAGTCTTTGGGATTAAGGTGTGTGTCACTGCACCTGGTTGTGTTCTGTGTTTTTGTTGTTGTTGTTGCCTTTGGTATTGGTTCCATGAATATGTTAAATCTATGAAAATCTATCTATATATGTTATATGCTTTAATAAGAATTTTTTTTTGCAATACTATAGGTTGAACATAAGGCCTCAACATGCTAAGCAAAAGCTCCAACACTGAGCTACACCCCCAGCCCCTTTTATATTTTTTGAGACAGCGTCTCACTAGGTTGCACAGGCTGCAACACTGGCCTCAAACTCATGATCATCCCTCCTCCACTTCCCTAGTCCCTAGGATGACAGATGTATACCACAGCACCTGACTAACATGTATTAAAGGTAATATGTAGGTGACACATACCTGTCATCTCAGCAATTCAGGAGGCAGAGGCAGGAGGATCACGAGTTCAAAGCCAGAGGCAGCCTACCTAACTTAGCGAGACCCTGTCTCAAGACAAAAATAAATAGAAAGGGGCATTGGGGGTCCATTTCCATGATAGAGTGCTTGCAAAGGGTGTATGAGAACCTGTGGGTTCACCCCCCAGTAGCTCAGAAAGAAAGAAGAAAGAAAAAAAAGAAAGAAAGCCTTCTCTCATCCCTAAATGCCATTGAAAGCCTGAGTTTCCAGTAGCTCTGACTGTCCTTGGAAGCATGCTACACACTCTCTCACACACATGCACACATGTGTCCATATGTGTACACACAAGAACAGGCAGACATATATGCCACGCTTACACGTGCATGCACATATGATTGGGAGCACTCACACACACATCTGGGGTTCTCCCCTGGGTTATGGGAGGTCCATTGCCCCAGCCCTTACCCTTTCCCCATCCTTAGCCGCTAAGCTCTTCC
This sequence comes from Pedetes capensis, assembly GCA_007922755.1. Classification (NCBI taxonomy): domain Eukaryota; kingdom Metazoa; phylum Chordata; class Mammalia; order Rodentia; family Pedetidae; genus Pedetes; species Pedetes capensis. The sequence continues at coordinate 82,026 of VMDO01006278.1, read as the reverse complement.
CACTTAGGAATTCTGTTCCTGATTTCTCTGCTTCCTCTCCCCAAACCTAAACTGTGTGTCTAATATAGTCAAAAAAATAATTAAACATTTACTACTCACACTCTGAGGGGCTGGGATTTAGCTCAGTTGGTAGAGCACTGTGCTGCAGTCTCTGAGGTCCCTGGTTGATTCCCAGCACCACAAAAGTGGGAGAAGGACGTGGCAACCCACTCCTTAGGCAATTCTGAAATAGTCAGCCATTGAAAACCCTATGAGGGTCGCTATGAGTCGGACTCGACTTGACAGCACCTAACAACAACAACAACAACTCACACTCTGAAGCATGTTCAGATCAAAAGCTGCAGCTTTTAGAAATCTTAGCGCTAGAAATTATAGCAAGTGGCTTCCTCCAGAAAATGTGGATGACTGTGTTACTGTCTCTTCACAATTTAAGAGAAAAATAAATAAATATGATGTGACCACTTCAGGGTAGGGGAAGAAGTTTGTTTTCGTAGCAGCATCTTTCCTTTACACTTTACACGGATGTTCACCAAGGAGTTCACTTGGGTCCCACCAAGCAGAAGAAAGGACTCATGCCAGATCCCTGGGTACAGAAAGGTGCAGATCCCAGGATGCAAAAGAATAAAAGAAAAGCAAATGGAGGAAAAGAAGACACAGACAAAGGGGAGAAGTGTGAGTAGCAATGATTTACAAATGTGAATGTCACATAAGGAATAATCTATGACTCTGAAGAACATTGCTGGAGAAAACATTTTCTTTAATCTCATAAATCATTTTGGGATGAAATCATGACCAAGCGTGCATTTAAAAGTTTCTGTGTTCAGTGATAAATTACATTGAGTCTTGGATGCGCTCTCAAAGCTCAGTAACAAAATCAGGGATGATGTCATTTAAATTATGAGCCACTACTACCACCCCCAACAAGTCCAAAATGGGTTATGGAAATAACATCCTTGCTTATGTCTCCAGACCACACCAGAGTAGAAATAAGGTGAGGGTCACAACACTTAACACCAAACAGAGTTTTTTCAAATATACTCATGTTTTTGGCTGGGGATTAGCTCAGTTGGTAGAGTGTTATTCTGTGTGCTCTGAGCCCCTGGGTTCAATTCCCAGCACCACAAAAATGGGAGAAGGACCTAGCAGCTCACTCCTATAACAACACTGAAACAATCAGCCACTGAAAACTCTACGGACAGCAGAGAAGCACTTACATATGCCCGGCATAGCACAATGTCAGGGGGTGTTTCATTCTGTTGTAGATAGGGTCGCTATGAGTTGGACCCAAGTTAACAGCACCCAAGAACAACAAACCATACTTTTATGGCTCTCTCACTTCTCCTCCACTGTTGAGGTTCCCCAGTGATATTTCACACATAATTTCAGGTCTTGACCTAAGTGATACCATGGTGCCACCATTTCCCTCTCCCACCTGCTATAGCTCCCTTCCTTGATCTGTTGCTCTGCTGTGATGCCTCTAAGTCCATCACCAAGAAGCTATTGCTTCAGGTGAGTGGGCCAGTACCCTGGGAACCTGAGCCTCATCACCTGTAGAGCTCCCCTTATAGGTGGATGTGGGCCTTCTTTGGCCCAGGGAAGTTATCTGTGATAGTTAGTTGCATGGGCAATGGGATATCCAGATAAAACCTTGTTTGTGGGTGTGCCTGGGAGGCTGTTCCCAATGAGCAAATAAATCAATGGATCTATGCTGGTTCCCAGGACTTCACAATGGATCAAACATATTCTGAATTTTGGTGTAGGGGGATATTTAGCAGATAGTGTCTTAATGTTTGGGTGAATGGATAGTAGATGATTAACAATTAATAAATACATCAATTAGACATTTAACTAATGAATAAACAAATCAATACATGCCAGGCTGAGGTCAGAGCTGATCTCGTGCTACCTCTGCTAGGAATCAGCCTGAAGAGGCAAGTCTTCTTTTTAACATCACTTTTAACACAAATGCTCTAGGATGAAATAATTCTCTGATTATCATCGTTATATTTTATATGCCCCATCCCTTAAAATGAAAACTTTGTACTAAGTCTTTATAGAAACAAACAACTGGGAACAAGGCATGGTGGTAATTGACTTGAAAGTAAATACTACATTGCTGTTTAAATAACTATCATCTCCCCAAATGTGAACTTCTCAAGACCAGTGCTGCATAAATGCAGAGAACACATCCATTAGCTGGAAATGAATAAAGCAATATTTATAAAATGAGCAATTTGGATTTGATTAATGTTTATAAATGTGTTTACATATGAATTGAATATTAACCTATAGCTTGAAAGGGTTTAATTAGCCTTGGAATATTGTTCTCGAGCACAATGAAAAATACCCAATTCACAAAGCAGAAGGCAGAGGATATCTGCAAGCAAAAATGAGGTCAATTAATTAGGTAATTTGCATACATTTGAATGGTTATTTTCAGGGCTTTTTTTTTTTCTGACATTTGTCTTTCCATATTCCCATATTGTATTTTCAACATTCTATTTATACAGCATGTCAATCACCCAGCCACTCCAAGTGCATCATGATCAGCTCAGGAGCAACTCTGGATCCTACAGTCATCCTGAGAAGTCCACATCTCTGCAAAGAGCAATAACTTTTCCAGAATGACAAGAGGGGATTATGAGGTTTAAATTAACCAATGCATTTGATATAGAACCATAAGATACTGGCACACAGCAACCAGAACATAATAAAAGACAGTAATTACAGTAATTACTTGTTTAATGAGTAAATGAATAAACAAAAGCTATCATGGATATTTCAAGCTCATCCACTACAGTGTTTCCTAAAGATCATTTCATATAGTATTATTTGAAACTTTTATAACACATACACTCAACAATGATAGACACACACATACACACACACACGAGTGTCACCCTGCCACAGGACTTGATCTGGCCTTGAGCGGGAACCAACCACCAAAGACCTGTCATCTGGTGAGGAGGGTCCAAGCACTGGAGAACCATGTCACCCAGAAAGGAGGCTTATGCCCACGGCTACTCCACCAGTCCCTGGGGACAACTCAGAGGTTTATGCCCACAGCGGCTCCTTGCTTCTTTCTACCCAGTGAAGATGCCGACTCCAAGTGCTCAGCTCAAACAGCTCTTTATTGCTTTGTCTGTCCTGGTCAGTGGAATGGACCCCACCTGCTCTGTTTATAGCCCTTATATCCTCTTCAGGGGATAGACAGGGACCAATCAGAGGCAGTCACCCCATACGAGTCTTGGTCAATCAGGGGGGATATGCAAATTTGGGTTTGTAAAAGTGGCCAATTGGGAGTGGTTCCTGAATGGTCCAATCAGGAGCTGTTTGATGGTTTGGAAACAGCTAATAGGTGTCAAGGGGTCTGAGGAAAGGGATTGGATGCCAATGCCATCTTTGGAAGCTCTATGACCAGGAGCTCCCAGATGTAGGGCAAAGGTTATTGCCCTGGGGAACAAGCCTCAGACCTCCAAGGGGCCTAGATAGGCCCTGGGGTGAACTGCCTCTCTAGGCAGTGCCCTACACACACACACACACACACACACACACACACACACAAACACACACACACACACACACACACACACACTGTTGTTGTTGTTGTTGTTGTTGTTAGATGCCATCTAGTTGGGTCTGACTCGTAGTGACCCTCATATGGCTGTCAGAGGCTGATTGTTTTGGGATTGCTTTGGAAGTGGACTGCCATGTCCTCCCATTTTTTGTGGTGCTGGGGATTGTACCTGGGTCCTCTCAGAGTATAGTATGGCACTCTACCAACTGAGCTAAATCCCAGCACCATATATTACAATAGCTTTTATAAATGAGTTGTTTTGACCCTTCAGGTTTTGACAAATTGCCAGGAAGGATCTTCATCATCTCCAATATTGAGCATCTATTATTAATGCTCCAATACAAAGTCAAACAGCTATTCACAAAATCATAAGGATTAACTAGATATACAATAATACCTAACCTCTATTCACTTCACAGAAAATGCACAAGGAGACTATTGTTAATCAGATGCCTAAGAACCATAAATGGGGCCACGGGAAGAATGATACCACCATCAAAAGTCATTACAGCTATTGTCACATGTCCATTTGCACAAACCCTATTACATGTATTATTTGATGTCAATTTGTGAAAGAAGAAAAGAAAGTGTTGCCATCTTCATTTGAAATAGAAGGAACCATGTTCTTTTTACCGGTGTGAGATATCAGAAGCATTGTTAATGCTATACTAAATTCTCATCTGATTTCTTGGCCTCTTGTCAAAAAGGGAAAGCAGCAGAGTACAGGAAGGAAATCCATGTGCTCAGTGGGGCTAGGATCTAAGGTGAACAGTCCCTGAATGTTGTGGTTATAACGATACTTGAGAGCCTCCTATCCATTTTCTATACATTGCCTCTAATTTATTGGATGATATTTTCAAACACTTAACAGTAGACAGAGCCTTTCATTCCACAGAGATAAATAAGAGTGAAAAATAATACCACAGCAATCATTGCTTAAGCTAACATGAAAAATTAAAGTATGCAGAACTAAAGTAAATCCTGTCATTCTAGTAGTTTTGATGAAGGATAAGTTTGGACAGAGCCTGACAGAAGTAAATCCCTCAATATTTTGGTTAATACATTGTCCAGAAGGGGCAGTTTTGAAAGACAAGCTTATTTATGATTGCCCTTCACTTGGTAACTTTGTCAAAAAATGGATCATAGGAGCCTCTCTTTTTATTCTGTTGGTCAAATATGTGGCATCTGAGTTCTGCATCTGGGAATGGTGTGAGTGTGCAGTGTGAAGTGCACTGGAGTTAGAGTCACATCAGTTTGCTAAACAGAGAGAGACATTAGTGTATGGAAAGCCCACCATGCACCAGACATTATAGGAGGCCCACTGATGTACATTATCTATCAAACTGTCACAAAACTCTTTAAAGAAGAAATCTTTTCTATTTTATGTATTTTGCAATTAAAGCTCATGGGATATTTACATGTGTTCCATTTTTCTTTAGTTAGTAAGCAGCAATCCCAAGACTTGAGTTCAAATCTGCCTGAGCCCAAATCCTATCTTCTCACTTTTGGTTATGCTACCTACTACCTGTGGGGTCACTTCCCATGGCTCTGGGGAGGACCTTGAGCTTTGACAATGTTAGTTCAGCTCCAGGAGAATAGATTGCCCTGTCTAGACACTGAGCCTGCCGTCTTCATATCTTCCCTTCTACATTCAAATGACAAAATTCTCAGACATGGCCAAACTAGCATTCCTCAAAATCAGAAAGGAAACTCTCTTTACACTCTGCCCTGCCCCACCACACACACATAAGTGGGCATGCATGTAGGTACATAAACACACACTTTTCCTCAGCTATAATCTAACCTCCTCTGCCTTTACTTGTTCCCATTTTCCCCTCATTGTGTATAGTCCCCAACCCATGCCCCCTTCCTTCCTAATCTGTGAGGGCAACGTGGCCCAGGGGAGCAGGCATACTTCAGAGTCAGAACAAAGTAGCTTCTGATAGTGGCTGAAAGACCAGTTCACTGTGAGACTTTGGGCAAGATAATCTTGATTTCCTGTTCCTCATCCATTAACCAAGAAAGAGAATTCTTAAAGCAACATGTTGCTTTAAGTGAGTTGTGTCCAGTTTGCAAATCAAACTATTATTATTTTTCTGTGTTCAATTCAACAAATATTTACTAAGGGTCTGTTGTGGGAGATGATGGCCAGGCCTAGCACTTAGCCTTTATGGAAGACCAAGTAGTTCCCAGTTCAAGCCACTAAACCCTTTAAAATAGAGCCCCATTATTTAATCCACAAATCCTTCCCCACAATCTGATCTCATGGGTTTCCTTGTTTCTCATTCCCTGGCATCCACAGACCTCCAGGAACTCTCGCTTTGCCCTGCCTTGAGACCTCTCCTGGGTTCTAATATCTCTTGGTGTCTATGGTTATGCTAGGCCCCTGCTACCAAGGAAATCAGCTGAACCTTTCTCTTTCCCACTCCAGGACAAAGTGCCCTGATCCTGGCTCACTGGAAAGATATTTACCACATGTGCACAAAAGAAAACCATCCAATGAACACTGAGCAAAGCCCTGGGGAAGCTCATGAATAAAACATCAATTTCTGTTTTCAAAGAAAGAAGTGATTTCAAATTTGCATGCTTTCATTGACCTCTTACACGTTTCTATTGCATGAATTTTACTCAAAAATAGATGGGAATACAAGTACAGTAAGCCTGTGGCTAGCTGGGATTTCTCTGTTGTTCAGAATCACACACACATGCTCAAAGGGAATTCAATAGTAAACACTGTACTTTAAGCTGCTAACTGGATTGACTAGTTCTTGTTCTTTATGTCTACCTGTTGGTCTATTTTTCTTTGCTTGCTCTTAAAGGGAGAAGAGTAGGTAGACAGGGTGGACAGAAAACCAATACCTGTGCATCTGCTCACAATCTCTCCTTTTGGAGACAGGTGCCCTCCTCCCAGAGAACCCCTGTGTTAAAGGCTTTTCAATCAGCCTGTCTCTCTTGCTCAGCCCTATTAACTCGCCATTTCTTAAAAACACCAGGCAAAAACCTCTTGTCTTCTGAAATATAAACCCATAGTGAAGTAGCACTCCTGCCTCTCCAACCAAAATGCCTGAAACTTTGGTCAAATGAATTTACCTGAAGTGTGAGCATTTGAAAATAAAATATCAAAATCTGGAAAACTATAAATCACAGGAAAAGAATATTAACAAGTTCACATTTAATTTGAGCTTAAATACAAATTCTAAGTTCATGTTTATTTTTTATCAGTCTTTATCCTTTACCACAGAATCATTCATTCACTCATTCATTTTGCAGTAGTTGGGGGTTAAACCCAGGGCCTTCCACATACTTTGTAAGCACTCTACCACTGGGCTGCTCCTCCCAGTCCATTTTTTATTTTTTATCCTGAGACAGAATCTCACTAAGTTCTGCAGGCTGCCTCTGACCTCGAACTCACAATCCTCCTGCTAGGCTGACAGGTATGAGCCACTGTGCCTGGCTATCACAGATGTTTTCATAAGAATTAATTCCTATGGCCTAAATATTGCTTCTGACTGTACATCAGAATAGCCAAGGCCATTAGCATCACCAAACTGAATGCAGGACACTAGTAAAGTTTATTAAAATGATTGGTGTTGTTGTTGTTAGGTGCCGTCAAGTCGGTATCCGACTCATAGTGACCCTCATAGGATTTTCAATGGCTGACTGTTTCGGGATTGCCTTAGGAGTGGATTGCCAGGTCCTTCTCCCATTTTTGCGGTGCTGGGAATTGAACTCGGGACCTCAGAGACTGCAACGCAGCGCTCTACCAACTGAGCTAAATCCCAGCCCATTAAAATGATTGTTTATTAAATTTTCTTAAAATTTAAGGTTTGTTATTAAACTAAAAAAGTCTAATTAAAATATGCTGTACATCGGGTCACTATGAGTGGGACTCAACTGGACAGCACCTAACAACAACAACAATTAAAATAAAACATGATCAGACTTGACAAGAAAATAGTAAATTAGATACTAAAATTCTTCAAAACTAAGTACAGCTAGCTTAGTATGTGGTTTGTAAGACAACATTGTATTTATTCATCCCCTCCCTTCACATGCTAATGAAATATCCAAAGTGACCTAAATTCCATATTAAGCCTTATGCAGGACAGACGAATAGGAACACAGAGCCTTTGTGCTCCAAGAATTCTCATCCAATGGGAGAAATGCTTCTGATATCCTATAGTGCACCAGAAATGCACCTCTGTGCTTCCAAGAGATTCTATTAGTTCATCCACGAAGCAGAGTAAGCCACTGAAGGGAAAGACAGAGGACAGCTGGAGACATGGGTAGCAAAAGGGGAGAGAAAATGGGTTTAACTTGGAGATATGGACACTGAGCCTTCCTGATCATGGCCAGTGGGGTTGTATTTTAAACACAGGATAGCCAAATGCCTGCAGCTGTCAGATGTTGGAAGCTAAGCAGGGTGGAGCCTGGTTAATATTTGGATGGGAGACTGCCTGGGAACACCAAGTGCTATAGGCTTGGGAGAAAGCCTGCCAGCTGACTCCCAAAAAACAATCCTCCATTGAAAACCCTACGAGTAGCAGAGAAGCACTGACAATTGTGCCAAGCAAGGCACATGTCAAGGAATATTTGGTTCTGTTGTACATAAGGTTACTAAGAGTTGGATCCACTCATCAGCACCTAACAACAATAGCCAGTGGGTGACATAAAGACAAGAATTGTTGCCGCTGTTAGGTGCCATGGAGTTGGATTGAACTCATAGTGACTCTATGTACAACAGATGAAACACAACCCAGCACTGTGCCATGCCTGACACTATTGTCAATGCTTCTATGCTATTCATAGGGTATTAAATGTTGTTGTTGTTGTTGTTGTTGTTGTTAGGTGCTGTCGAGTCAAGTCTGACTCATAGCTACCTTCATAAGGTTTTCAATGGCAGATTGTTTTGGGATTGCCTTGGGAGTGGGTTGCCAGGTCCTTCTCCCATTTTTGCGGTGCTGGGAATCAAACTCGGGACCTCAGAAAATGCAGAGCAGCACTCTACCAACTGAGCTAAATCCCAGCCCAGGGTATTAAATAGCTGATTGTTTTGGGAGTGAGCTTCTAGGTCCTTCTCCCAAGTCTATAGCACCTGGTATTCCCAGGTATTATCACATCCAAGGACTAACTAGGCCTAACCCTGATTAGCTTCCAAGATCAGACAGAGTGGACACCAGCATGGTGCTTGTCTGCTACTTACACAGTTTTCAATGGCTAATCATTTCAGGAGTGGGATGCCAGGTCCTTCTCCCATTTTTGTAGTGCTGAGGATCAAAACCAAGGTCACAAAGAGTGCAGAGCAGCACTCTACAAACTAAGCTAATCCCCAGCCCAAAAGGTAAGGCAGACTATCTTATAATCTAGATACAAACTGGTTTGTTTTTGTCCTATTTTGAAAACGTAGCTTTCAGATAAAATAATCCATGAAATAACAATGATATTAGAGGAAGATTGTTTTAATTTTGTTTAATTTTGAATGTGCTACTTAGAATATTGAATGCAATGCCATTTCTCTTTGTCATCCTTAACATAGTAGACCATATGATTATCTGATTTAAAATGGCCCAAGCAGTCCACTTTAGCTCACTGATGCCTAGAAGGTTGATGATTACATCATCCATTTCCCTTTTGGTGATTTCTAATTTTCCTAGATTTATACTATGTATATTCCATGTTCCAATTATTAATGATGTTTACAGTTATTCTTTCTCATTTTGAGCCATTCTACATCAGCAAAAGCAGGTTCACTGGAGCTTACTCCACTCCCATCATTAAGGTAGACTCTACTTTTAGGTGGCAACTCTTCCCCAGTCATCTTAGAATGCTACCCAATCTAGGGGGCTAATTTTCCAGGAACTGTATTTAACAGTGTTTCTCTGCTATTCATAGGGTTTTCAATGATTGATTGTTTAGAGAGGGGGCTGCCAGGTCCACTCCCTAGTCTGTCTTTGTCTGGATGCTCAATTGAAACCTGTCCAACATGGGTGAACCTGCTGGTATCTATAATACTCATAGCATAGCTTTAACCATCACAGCAACATGCAAGCCCTCACAGGAATGCCAGTTAATATGGCCATTATTCAAATTTATGCAACCATCACTAAGGCTACAAATGAAGATAAGGAAGATGTTTACAACTGTCTGCAATCTGAAACAGATTAAACATTCAATCAAGATGGACTGATAATTACTGATAACTGGAATGCAAAAGTTGGAAGCAAAGATGTTTCAATAGCTGGAAAATATGGCTTTGGTGACAGAAATGATGCTAGAGATTGCATGATAGAGTTTTGTCAGATCAAGGGCATTTTCACTGCAAATCCATGTTTTTCACCACCATAAATGGCAGCTATACACATGGAATTCACTAGATGGAACATACAGCAACCAAGTTGACTACATTTGTGGAAAGAGATGATGGAAAAGCTCAATATCAAATGTCAGAACACAACTAGGTACTGATTGTGGATCATATCATCAAATGTTCATATAGAGGTTCAAACTGAAAGTGAGAAAAATTAAGACAAGTGTACAAGAGCCAAGGTATACCCTTGAGTATAACCCATCTGAGTTGAGAGACCACCTAAAGAAGTTTCATGTGTTAGACACTAATGATCTAAGACCAGACAAGTTGTGGTATGACATCAAAGTCATGATTCATGAGGAAAGCAGAAGGTTATTTAAAAGACATGAAAAAAAGAAAAGACCAAATTACATGTCAAAAGAAACTCTGAAACTTGCCTTTGAATGTCAAGCAGCTAAAGTAAAGGAAGACATCATGAAGTTAAGGAACTACACAGAAGATTTCAAAAGGCAGCTCAAGAAGACAAAAACAAATATTATAATAGCATGTGCAAAGAGCTGGAGATAGAAAACCAAAAAGGAAGAACACTCTGTTTTTCTCAACTTTAAAGAATTGAAAAACAAATTCAAGCCTTGAGTGGCAATAGTGAAGGATTCTATAGGGAAAATGTTAACACAGAATACATCAAAAAAAGATGGAAAGAATACAGAGTCATTACACCATTAAAGAATTGGTGGATAATCAACCATTTTAAGAGGTTGCATGTGATCAAGAACCAATGATATTGCAGGACAAATTGGAAGCTGCCTTAAATGCACTGGTGAAACACAGGGCTCTAGAAATTGATGGAATACCAATAGAGATTTTTCAACAAACAGATGAAGCACTTGAGGTGCTAACCTTTTTTATGCTGAAAGATTTGGAAAACAGTGACCCGGCCAGCTGACTGGAAGAGATCGATGTTTGTGCCTATTCCCAAGAAAGGGGATCCAACCAAATAATTGATATCATTAATATCATACAAAAGCAAAAATTTGCTAAAGATCACTCAAAAGTGAGTGCAGCAATATATAGACAGGGATTTGACAGAAAATCAAGACATATTCAGAAGAGGGCACATCATTGCTGATGTCAGATGGTTACCAGACAAAAGCAGAGAATACCAGAAAGATGTCTTTGTTTTCTTGAATATGCAAAGGCATTTGGCTGTGTGGATCATAACAAATTATGGATAACACTTTGAAGAATAGGAATATCAGAGCATTTGATTGTACTCATGAGGAATTTGTACCTGGACCAGGAGGCAATCCGTCTAACAGAACAGGGAAACACAGGCTGGTTCAAAGTTGAGAGAGGTGTCAGGGCTGTGTCCTTTCACTGAACTTCTTCAGTCTCTATGCTGAGCAAATAATCTGAGAAGCTGGACTTAATGAAGTATGTATCATCATGATTGGAGGAAGACTCATTAACAACCTGCATTATGCAAATGACAAAACTCTGCTTGCTGACAGTAAAGACGACTTGAAACATTTACTGATGAAGATCAAAGAACACAGTCTTCAGTATGGATTGCACCTTAACATCAGCAAAAGAAAAATGTTTACAAGTGGGTCAGCATGCAGCTTCATGACAAATGAAGAAACAACTGAGGTTGTCCAAGATTTTGCTTTCCTGGTTTTACAATCAACACCCATGGAAGCAGCAGTCAAGAAATCAAAAGATGCATTGCATTGGGAAAAGCTGTTGCAAAAGACCTCTTTAAAGTATTGAAAAGTACAGATGTCACGTTGAAGATGGAGATTTGCCTGACTCATGACATGGCATTTTCAGCAGCATTATATGGTTGTAAAAGCTGGACATTAAATAAGGGAGACAGGAGAATTGATGCTTTTGAGTTATGGTCCTGGAGGCAAATATTGAATATACCATGCACTGCCAAAAGAACCAAAAGATCTGTCCTAGAAGAAGTTCAACCAGAGTGTTACTTGGAAGCAAGGATAGCTAGACTGCATCTTATGTACTTTGGACATGTTGTCAGGAGGAACCAACCCCTGGAGAAGGACATCATGTTTGGGAGAGTGGTAGGACAATGAGAAAAGGAAGCCCCTCAATTACATAGATTGACACAGTGTTTACAACAATGGGCTTAAACATAGTAATGATCATGTGTCTGGTACAGAATCAGGGAATGTTTTGTTCTGCTGTGCATAGGGTCACTATGAGTTGACCTGACTGGAGGGCACCTAACAACAACTTGGAATGATATGATGGAACTTTTATACTAGTATGCATGACTATACAAATGAACACAAGGGTGTACACATATTGTATACATAGACACATATTTATACATATGTGTGTATACACATGCAGGGAGCACCCCCCCCAAAATGGGATTTATTTATAAAAAAAATCATGTATTTGTTTTTACATGTTCAAACTTTAGTCACTTTCAAACTACTGTCCATTTGATTCAGTACACCTATGGAGCCTCTTTTCCATTGCTCAAAAATGTTCTCAACATGTTGATTTTGAGGCACTTTGGTGATTCTGCCATTTTTTGTTTCTCCCCCTGCACATTAGTAAATGTTTCTCTTTATGAATTTTTTCATCTGGGGAAACAAAGAGTCACAGGAGTTGAGATCTGGTGACTAGGGAGGGTTAGGCAAAAGGGTCCCCCTGGTTTTGGCCAGTTCAGGGTGGGCTGGTGCATTGTCATGGTGAAATGTTTGCCACAGCTCTGGATGTTTCTTTGCAAATCATGCTGCAACCTTCTCACAACTTCCAGATAGTAAAAATTTGGGTCAACTGTTTGATGGGGAGGAACAAACTCCCAGTGCAAGGTGAAGGTCATGGCTGACTCTGTCTAACATCAAAACCTAATATTCTTGCCACACATCCCTGCAAAACCACTGGCATTCGCTTTCCTCAATTTAGCATTTCATTTCGGTTACATGATTTATCTTTCCTCATGTAAGTGTTGCTTTTCTATGCCCTAAGGGGACTGAGTGTCTAGAAAGCATCTCACCTTGCTTGAATACAGTAAATCAGGGTGTGAAGAGTTGTCATGGAGGTAGAAAATGTGACAAGAGTGAGGTAAAGAGAAACTAAATCAGGAAAAGATGCAAGAAGGCAAAGACGGTCTCCAGTATTGCACAAGTAAACATGTCCTTGATGGAATCCAGAACATAACAGGGCTGTAGCTAATGGGACATGCTGGGGAATCTTGTCTTCAAATCATTCTTTCAGCATGTTATTGAGCATTTGTCTCATTGTAATATGTTTTTTCTACATTACCAAAAGTTTTCTGCACCAAGGTCAATATCCCCTCATTTTCGTTACTACAATGCTACAAATGCTAATCCAGGAAGCAGTTCCATAGCTATCAAAATTATCAAGAAAATTAAGAAAATCTATTTTTCATAGAAAATAATTATTTGATATTCATTTGATTATTTGAGTATCCTTTTTACTGATTAAAAGGAAGAAGATAATTACCTATACTAGTGGATCTTTTGATCTTTCTCAGCATACACGTATCCCTGGATTCACCTTCTCAGCTTAGTTCAAAAGGTCCATGACTTTGTACAGATTATTTTACCTCCTTAAGCCTCAGCATTTTGTTTGTTTTGTTGTGTTGTGTTTTGTTTTGCTCTTTCCTGTGACATGGCGTTGGTGGTGCCTCCTTTTCAAACATTTTCTAGCTGAAAATGTCATATGGAATCTCTGTGTAACACACAGATTAGATTAGCAAATATTGCCTGAGTATTAGACAAATTTTTGGTAGCAAATAGATCTTAAGGCTCAAGATTACTGGTCATCTTAAATTTTGCTTATAAACTCATCATTCTGGATTTGTTTGTGCCTACCATCATTACCCAGTCTGTAAGGACTGTGCTCAGAAACTTTAGTCCCAATTACCACCCTGTCACCCAATCTTACCAAATTTCAGAAGCTAAGCAGTGTCAGGCCTGCTTAGCACTTGGATGGGAGACCACCTGGGAAAACTAGGTGCTATATTTTAGGGAAAAGGACCCAGCAGCTCACTCCTGAAAATAATCAGCCACAGAAAACCCTGCAAGTAGCAGAGGAGCACTGACAATAATGCAGGGCATGACACAGTGTCAGATAGTTTCATCTGTTGTACATAGGGTCACTGTGAGTTGGATCCAACTTGATGGCACCTAACAACAACAATAACAACAAGACAAACCATTGATCAATCCCTTATGATCATACTGAGAAATATCATACACAGAAGTACCACATATTGCAGATATTTATTTGGTTCTTTCCTTGTGCTAAGATGTATAGATAATAAAAAGATAAAACAGATAAGCATCCTATTATCAGATACTTGAAGTCAAACTAGAGATACGAGACCTAAATCACTGAGAAAGAAGGTTGAAATAGAAAACAGCTACTGTTTTTTGGGCATATGCACATCTGTTATTTTTCATTTGGCCTTTCTGTTTTGGAAATCAACTTTCTTTGTTCTACAGGCGACTCTTTCTTTAATTCCCCTCACTGAACTCCTATCTTGGCCATTAGTAAGAGAGATCTCTCCCCAACTTCTGCACACTCTCAAAAGTACCGAGGGAAGACACTGAAGCACTGGAAAGGAGGCTGAAGTACAGAGGTGGTAACATATTAGACAGGACTCTGAAGAATGAAGGATATGATTAAGTTGTGGAAGATGATGACGTAGTAACCAAAAGGCTGAAACACTGGGAAGGATGTCAAAGCAATGGGACAGACGCAGAAGTATTAGGAAGGGTTTTGAAGTACTAGAGGCGAGGCTGACCTACTAGAGTGTACTCAAGTAAGAGGGAGAATGGTGAAGTCCTGGGGAAGGTGTTGACGAACTGGGTAGGGTCATACTATACTGAGGACAAGGCTAAAGTACTGGAGAGGATCCCATTGCACTATAGGGAGAATAGTGAAGGAGTCGGGTAGGGCTCAGTACTTCTACTTTATCTCTAGACCCCACAAGTCTAGGATTACTTAACTATTGCCACAATCTACCACTGGTTACCCCCAAAACAAGACACAGTGCCCAGCTGAGGTGTCTCTGTCCTCTTTACCTTGTGAGTCAATGAGCAAAACAATGTTATCTCTTACTGGCTGTGTAAAGATAGGGCAAGACTCAGGAGGTGTCTTCATCCCAAACTTTTCCCCTTGCTGTCTCTGGAGTTCTGCTTCTGTCTGTGACCTATGACTTAGCTAGGAAGATCAACCAAGCCATACCGTGGATCTGTAACATTTAGTATGCATATCCTGATGCCATTACCATGTGGAAGGCCACCCTAGAAGGGCAGAGTGGGTCAGCAGCCTCTGTCACCTTCTACTTATTGTTACAAAGCACCAGGAATTACTGTACACACACAACATTCACAGCAGCCCTCCAAGGTGACTAAAGGGAAGCCTCACCTGACCATTACATTGCTCTAGTTTCCAATGTTCAATTCTCAGAGAATGAATGTGCATTTACAGTGATTAATGAAAAGATTCAGGAGCAGGTGAGATACACTGGTAAGGAGAGTGGTGTGCAAGAAAACATGAAGAAGGGTGATATTTTCAACTCCCATCCTTATGAAATCCCTCTGTGAAATAAGCTGTTATCATCCCAAATTTTTTTGGCTTCTCTGCAAACTCATGACTACAGGTAACGATCAGTTCTGTTAGATTCTCAAACATTTTCTGAACACTTACACCATTTTGGAGAATGTTCTTTATACAGAAAAGACAGACAATAATGGAAAGAATCTTTGCAAGTCTTTGGAAACAACAAAGCTTTCAAAACAGAGTTTAAGTTCAATTTCCTACCTTGTATTCTATAGCTGTGTCACCTCAAAAAATATATAGTCTATTTTTCTCAATTTAGCTTCATCTGTTATATGAAGCAAAAACAACAACAAAGACTTGCTCTGGAGTCTTCCTGAGATCCTCAGGAATAATTTGCACCACAGAGTTAGCATCAAACCAGAGCAGTGCTATTGGTCAGTGAATAGCAAAGAGGAAGACTGTTCCCTAGAGCAGAACTGATGCTCACCCTCCTCCTTCTCTCCCTTAGGATACTCTGGTGAGGTCACAATTGAAGGGTTTAAAGTCTGGATGTAAATATGTAAAGTAAATAAGGAAACAGAAATCAAGTAATAACAACTCAGTTTTGAATAGCCCTCCAGGGTTCACCAAACAATCCCATACTATTAGCATGATGCTCATTACAATCTGATAAAGTAGGACACAGCAGGACACAGCATTTTTTTAAAAAATTATTGCTCTTAAGGACTCAAAGAGCTAAAGGTTATTTCCCAAGGTCACAGAGATTAAAAGTGGCAGAGTTAGGTTCTACACGGCATTCTCTGTTTCATGACTTTCAACCAAAAAGTCAATCTACGCAAGCCAACTGGAATTTGCTATTTTATCAGGTCTGCTGCCTGCATTGACATACCCTGATCCAGTATATAAACAGAAAGCTAGTGTTAAGTTCTTCAGGAAAGGTATGGAGAAGGATCTTTAAGGCTCAGGAAGGTCAGGCTTGTCACACACCTATACCTTTTTTAGCTGACTTGGAAGGACCAGCTGCTCACTCTGTGGCCCTTACTCTGGATAGGAAACAGGAAACATGGCTGACAACATTAGCTCTGTATTTAGGCAATCAGAGACCTTTCTAGTGCCCAGCCATGCCTTTCCTATAGGCTGGGCAGGACTCAGCCTGCGCCTGGGAACAGCAGAAGCTAGCAGAAACTGTTCATCATGCAGACGCCATGGGAGCACAGCCCACTTCCTTTGGCTTCATTAGCCACACTGCTATTTTTGTATTTTACTTGTTTCCTTGATGTCAGGATGGATTCTCACCCTAGGACAGAGGAACTTAGGTCACTGCAAGCCAGAAACGTATGTGTCTTAATGTAGGGAGTTTTTCTTTCCCCTGGCCAGGATGCAGTCTCCTGGATTTTTGGTAGAGGCAATGGCACAAAGGTAGTTTTGCTGAACATGGGTGGGTCACAATGGTGTGTTCCCTTCCTTCCTACCTCCCTTCCTGGTTTTCATGGTTTTCACTTATTTTTTACTTCTTGTTGTGGTTAGGTGTCTGACTCATAGCGACCTATGTACAACAGGTGAAACACTACTGTCAGTGCTTCTCTCCTATTCATAGCATTTTCAATGGCTGATTGATTTTGCAGAGTGGGTTGCTGGGTCCTTCTCCCAACCCTACAGCACCTGGTGTTCCCAGGTGGTCTCCCATCCAGGTACTAACCAGGGCTGACCCTGCTTAGCTTCTGAGATCTGATGGGATTGGATGCCACAATGGTACGGCTGCAGACTATTTTTTATTTAGTGAATTTTAACTCTTCCAAGTACCTGGTCACATGCTGCAAGATAATGGCAAACAGAATGTGTGCTCTCTCCAGAAGGACAAAAGCATCAAAATGATATCACACAGTGTAAATCAGATAACAGGTTGTCCAGCAAGGTATATGGAAATCCAGATGGCCTTGGTTTTTGGTTTTTTGTTTTGCTTTTGTGGTGCAGGGTATTGAACACAGGGCCCTGCACATGGTAGGCCACCACTCTGTCACTAAACTACATGCCTGGCCCATGTATGAAAGTTCAGAAAAGTAAAGTTTTAACTCCCACGTAGGAGACCAAGAGAGATGGAGGACACTAGGCATCCAGTGTGGATGCTTCAGGCTCAGGAGTGGGTGAGAGGGAAAGGAGAAGGAAGTGCACACAGATGGTCTTGTAGCTCAGGGGAGAGAGCCTGGGTGTTAGCTTTGAGCCAGGAGGGTCATGGGGGAAAGTAGCAGTACCCAGCATGCACTGGGGGAAAAAGAGGCCAGTGAATGTGTGGACAGTGGATTGGCATGCAGGTGAGACAGGGCCTGCTGGACACTCGGCTAGCTGTGAATTGATCTCGAAGGATGGAATAGGCAGCGTTGCTTCCTTAGATTTTCTGGACTGTGAAAGGCTACCTCGCCTCCCCATGACATTCAATATAATTCAAAATAAGTACGGTATTAAAGTCACAGAATAGAAAAGTTATATAGATGGTGAAATTAAAATAAAAATGTCTTTCTAGATTTTTTCTGAAATGTGTCCTTCTATGCAATTCCATTGAATCTAAACTTTTCTTAGTTTTTTTTTTTTTTTTTTGAGTCCTTGCTTGTAGATCCCTAAGCCTGTGTGTAGTGTGTTGGGAGAAGAGGTTCCTGAAGTAGACTCCACAGAAAACAAACTTCCAATGTGACCACCCTTTCTGTAACATTGGAGGTTTGGCCACCCAGGCACATGGTCTTGGACACTGACCTCGATGCACAAGTGGGAGGGGTTAGCAGGATGTGGCATAGCTGCTTTGGGAGTCTAGTGTGCCAGCAGAGCTCACACTAGAAGAAGCACATGTGTGCAAAGTGTGAACAAACCAGCATGGCTTAGGTCACATTGCATCGCTTGCCCTTGCCCCTCTGAGGGCTGGTTCACCCCCTTCTCTTGAGATGATTCCTTCTGCTTCAGAGTTCTCACAAAAAGCCAGGCAGAGGAGGAAGGGCAAGGAGGAGAGGATGGGAGAAACTGGGAAAGGAAGGTAAGGGGTAAGGGAGGGGAGGGGAGGGGAGAGGAGGGGAGAGGAGAGCAGG